>JALLAX010000285.1:0-14969 GCA_036939555.1 Discostella stelligeroides
AGCTTGCGAAGGGGAGAAATTCTGAAATTCTACCCGGAGCTACCATACATTTTTTAGCTGCCATAAAAACAACAAGAGAGCATCTACTGGTGCCATCTGGCCGGCCACCCGCACGGCGCAGCCCCACCAGGCTTGTTAATACTAGAGTATCTCTACCGTACGTAACTCTCTCTCAAGTACGTAAGTACGAGATACGCGTGCAGAGATGATAGAGCGAGAAGAGCTCTATCTCCGGAGAGATCGAGCGAGCGAGCTTCCGATCGAGCGAGGAGAGAGGTTCACGTGCGAAAAAAAAAACACCCCGCCATCCAAATAAAAATAAAAAATAATTTTTTTTTCATCTCTCCATGCGCGGGCGGCCAGGGCGGCGGGGCGGGGGGTCTTGATGTGGATGTGGATGTGGAGGATGAATCTCTCTCTCTTTTGGATAACATCATCATCATCATCATGAATCAATAACTACTACTACTACTACTACTACTACTACTACTACTACTACTATCTACATCTTTATCATTCTCCGAATATTCTCATCATTATGAGAATCACAAAGAAGAAGAAGAAGAAGAAGAAGAATATCGAATGGTGCGCCGCGCGCGCGCGAGTCAGAATAATATATATAGAGAGAGGAGAGACCTGCAACAAAAAAAAGAGGAGAGAGATTTCCAAGCGAAAGGGATGCAACAACAACAACGAATCATGATGATGATGCGCAGTAGAGAGGAGGCAGGAGATGCAAACGATCCAGAGTCTATTTATTGCACACGCGCATATCCATCCATCCATTCATCGATAAGTACTACGAATACTGGCTTTTTGAAAAAAATGAAAAAGATGAAGATGAAGATGCTATTCAGAAAGAACCATCATCTCTCTTCTCCATCCAATCTTCTCTCTCTCTCTCTCTCTATATTATATCCATGATCGTACATCATTGTATTCTCTATTCGGAAAGAAGAAGAAGAAGAAGAACTGCTACCAACTACACTTTGTCAACACACACACACACAGGAGGGGCTGTGTCATCCATCTACTATTTTGGAGAGAGAGAGAGAGATAGAGACGACCCTCCCTGCCTCCCTCCGGGCTGGATTAAAGATTGATTCATACGATTGATTGATTGATTGATTGATTGGTGTGTTGGCATCAATAGCCAGCAGCAGCCAACAGGTAGTTATTATTGTCAATCAGAGAAGAAGACATACTACTACTACTACCAAAACAGTATAGTACCATCATCAATACCAATATTAACGACGACCGTAGTAGTAGTATGAGTACTACTACTACTACTACTACTACTAGCCATACGAGTAGTAGTAGTAGTACTACTATTGCCAAGCTACCATTCTTCGTCTTCTTTCGATTCATTGCTGCTTCCTTATTCTCGAAGACGACGACGACGACGATGGCAGCGGCGGCGGCGGCGAAGGAGGAGGAGGAGGAGGAGAAGGACAGCAGTAATACAACAACAACAACAACAACTGCTGCTCCTCCTCCTCCTACCAAGGAGAAGAAGAAGAGGAATACTACTGCATTCTCATCATCATCAGTAACAACAACAAGGAAGGATGAGAAGGATGTATCATCCTCATCATCCACTACTTTATCATCATCATCATCATCATCAGTGAAGAAGGAATCATCTACCATTATTACTACCAACGCCACCACCACTTCCAACAACAACAACAACGACAACAACAATCATCATCATCCTACACCCCACCACTACTACTACTATCATCATCACGACCACGACTACGACCACCACTACCACGACTACTACTATCATCCCAATCATTCCATGGGATGGGATTATGGTAAATGCGAATTGATTACAAAGAGTACTACTACACTTGTATCATCCAACAATAACAACGCTACCACTTCTTCTTATGATGGATATACTACTAATTCTCAGTATGGATACTACTATCCTTCCATGGAAGAATGTTGTCGTATTGAATTTAGTGGACAGGAATCAGGATATTGCCTGTGGATTGCATCATTATCTTCTTCTTCTTCTTCTTCCTCTTATCCCAATACTAGTAGTGCTACAACTACCACTAGTACCTATTTCCACGGGAATGATGAGTTGGATGAGAATGAGGATGGACGACAAGATGATGATGACAAGGAAGAACCTGCACTCCAAGAAGAAGAAGAAGAGGAGGCAAGCAACAACGACGATGACGACGACGACATTGCAGCAGCAGCAATGGTAACGACAGCAGGGATCGTCCAAGAACCGAGAGATGCATCATCATCATCATCTAGGGCACATGATCATCATCATCATCATCATCATCATCATCATGTCCTAGTCAGCAGGTCCTCATCCTTGTTGTTGGATGAGGAGACAGAAGAAGAAGAAGGAAACAAACGCGGACGTGCCAACAACAACAACGAGGCAGGAGGATCATCCGCCGCATCCACCAAGGAACCCCTAACAGGAGAGGAATATTATCCCGATTACACCCTCCCCTGGGATGATGGAATATGCATCAACAATCTACCCATCCCCAGCGGACGACCGACCTACCAATCCATGCTCGAATGTTGCAACGGAGCCTATCTGGGCCAGCTGAGCGATGCATGCATTAACTTCGTCCCCCCGACGTTCATGCCAACTTCGTTCCCCACCTTTCCCATCACGGAAGAAATAATGATGGTGGAGGCGGCAGTTTCCTCCATGGCACCTTCGATGGCACCCACGGTGGGTGGTAAAAGTGGTCCATCTTCCGCCATGGTGGGTACGGCGGCCACTGCCACGGTTGCTACCGGTGGGATGGCAATGTACGCGGCAAGGAAACAGATTGGTCCAATGATGAAGAAACTGAATCCATTTGGTAATTCGAATGGTGGTGGTGATGATGCTGCTGCTGCTGCGGCAGATGAGGAAGAAGGGGGTGGCGGCGAGGCGAAGAACACAAGTTCTGGGGAGGAGACTGGACACACGGCGGAGGAGGAGGAGGAGGAGGAGGAAGAGGAAGAAGAAGGGGGGCTAGCGGGAATGATTCAGGAATCTGCCATGGAAAAAGTCAATGAGAAATTTCAAGAGACTATGGACAATACTGCAGCGGTAGTGGGAGACAAGGCCAGGGAAAAAGCAGCCAACTTGCGAGGGTCGTCGTCGTCTTCCAGGAGGCTCGCTTCCAATTCAAATACCGTCAATAATTCGAACAACGTGCGGTCATCCTCTCATCATCAGAGAGGGATTGAGGGAGCATACACTACTAGTTATACTACTACTCAACCAACATCATTTACTAGTCGTGGCGCTGTGAATTCGTCGTCAACCGCCGCAAGGATGTATTACTCCACCAATAGTAACCAAGCCCTTCCTGGTCGAGCCATCATCCGAACCTACGGTAACAACAACGATACCAACATTATTAAGACGACTCCAAATTCCAAGATGATTACCATGAAGCCAGCTATGGAACCTCCTGCTAAAGATTGGAGGACCTTCAGTATGACAAAGAGGCCAGCAGTGGAACCGCCACCAGGGCCTAGTAGGAGAAGTAGTATGACCGACACCAAGCCTCGCAGCAAGCCAGCAGTAGAACCTCCTGCAAAGAGTTGGAGGACTACTATCGACTCGTCTTCTAATCATCATCATCTCAACAACAAGTCCAACAACAAGTCCAACACCATCACGACCCAAGGCGAATACTACCGCCGTCGTTCATCATCGATCGAGTCAAGCAGCAACCTTCCTTCTCCTGCCATTCCCACCAGACGTTTGAGTACTGGCGCCATTCCTACCCCTGTTCTCGCGGTAGCTCCTTCTCCTCGTCGTCATCCTCCTGTTCGGCGCCACAGTGAGTCGAACAATATCAAGAAGAAAAAGAATATTATTTCAGTACCACCAGCATCATCATCTTCGAAGCCGATTGACTCATCCATCATCCTCAACTACAACAACAACAGCCCCATCATATCTCCTCTCACCGTTGGACGATTTAGTTATTTCAACGATGTTGCTCTTTCATGGCAACCAATTGAATCACACACCAACAGCGGCAGTAACTATGAAAACACTGAAACTACTATGGTTCATCCAAAGTCCATCCGTAAATTCAACCACAAGGAGCGACAGTGGTAATATGGCATGTTATAGTAAGCCGGCCTTCCCCCCTGCCTTGTACAGAGAATTATAATTTACCATTGTTTTGTCCTTTTCGAACGAAGTGAGCGTTTTAAGATTGATGAGGTTTTAATTTTGATTGACCAACGAAACAATGTTATTACAAGTATACACCGTTGCCGACGATGTCAATATTAGAATTGAGATGATTATTATTATTATTGTTGAGTGATCCAATCAGTCACAGACAAAAATTAAAATGCAATCTTTGCCCGAACTTCTCTCAACCGCTTATGGCTTATGAAGAAATCGGTAGGTAGATAGATAGATAGATGATAGATTACACTTCTTTTTACAATATCGTGCAATATAATAGTATGGCGTGATGTATCCACTGCCACTGTCATTGCTGCAATCTGTTTTATGGCCTATAATGCTGATTGCCTCTCCAACCATCCAAACCAGCTGCTGCAACTACTTCCAGTGGACAGATAGATGATGTCAAGCCTCTCTGCCTACTTATCTCATAATCTAATAAATAGATGGGGAAAGAAGAAGATGATGAGGATGATAAGAGGCCTAACTTCTTATGTTTATGATATCCTAGTCAATAATGATCATGATAGATCATGGTGATTGTTGTGAAACCTGCTGTAGAAACAATTTACTTAAAAAGGATTTTGGGCCATGGGGGTTTTGAGTTTTGACAGATGACAGATAGACATTGAACTAATTGAATGTGTTCTTGGAAGTTCATTGACTGGAACTTGAACAAAAAAAATGAACGCATTTGCTTTTGTCACGTTTGAGAAAACAACCGTGTTGCACAGTGTCGCACGATCCCCACCTCCCGTCGCACGATTGTTGCAACGTTGCATGACGTCACATGAAGTCGCATGACGTCGCAAGAGGTCTCATGTTGTTTCATGACGTCGCATGACGTCGCAAAGAGCAAGAGGTCTCATGTTGTTGCGAAGTAACCTGTGACAACATCAAAGAACCGAGCAAAGCGTTTGTAGTGATTGTGCGTGGCAAGTCCGCTGCCGGTGGCAGTCACGGATAGATTCTTGTTCTTGGTGGAAGTTTGTCAATGTTGTTTTTGTTTGTCCAAACCATAAACCATAACAAGTATCAAAAATGCCAATATTTATGCTACTATTTATTGTTGTTATTCTATGCTTTTACCCTTGTTCCGTTGTCAGACCTTCATCCTTGGTACATTATCTTGATTAAGATGATAATCTTACATTTTTCAGCCCATACTGCGACACATAGTGCTACTTCATTTCTGTGAATGAGGCCACGCCAATTACATGGGGCATTCTATATGTTCCATAGAAAACGCCCCATGTAATTGGTTTGATCATTGCAGCCGAAGTAATGCCAATATGGGCCAGCGGCTTTGCCACCATGGTGATGCTCGGAGCAGCTGCCTGAATTTGACTCGGAGAAACAAAAAAGATGTTTTTTGTGATTCTGTCTCATATTGTTTAACCTACCTACATGTAGAAAAATTGCCAAATACAATTTCATGAACCTTACAGTCACATTAGGGTGTAAACTTGTAATTATTTTTCTCTCTACACCCGCGAAGGGAGAAAACTCACAGGACTCTACAATATTTTTGTTTTTCTCCCTCATCTTCCTAACAGCTTGCGAAGGGGAGAAACTCTACCGGGAGGTACCATACAATCGCTGCCATAAAAACAACTTTGAGAGAGCATCTAATGGTGCAGTCTGGCCAGTCAACCGCGCGGCGCAGCCCCACCAGGCTTGTTATAAATTAACAAAGACAAAAGAAGGATATTTGAAAAAATGTGAATAATACTTTGGGTATCATATCTCTAGTAGATAGATTATAATAATCGATCCGGCTGTTCCATGACTACCATACTTATCTACTCTAACTATTCATAGCATGCTGGAGTTGAAAAAAGGACAACAGTGACTGCAAAAATTGCTACACGCTCGGGCCGTAAGAAAAGGGAACGACCGGGCCATATCAGTGAAAAAATTAAAAGCACAGCCCTTGGTCATTTTAATGTGACAAGAAGTCATTTTAACAGGGAGGATAGTCATTTACTAACAAAACGATTGCATGAAGGAAATAATGCGGGGACGTGTTTCAATTAGGCCACAGTGAAAAAGGGGGGAGGAAAATCTGTCAGTTGGCTGACATGAGAGAT
Organism: Discostella stelligeroides; assembly: GCA_036939555.1. Taxonomy (NCBI): domain Eukaryota; phylum Bacillariophyta; class Thalassiosirophyceae; order Thalassiosirales; family Thalassiosiraceae; genus Discostella; species Discostella stelligeroides. The sequence continues at coordinate 6,280 of JALLAX010000285.1, forward strand.
GCGCCTGAGAAGTATCCCATTCACGAATCATCCCCTGGGCTTATATAAAAACAGAAACAATCGAGTCTGAAGCCTCCCTAGAGGCGCAACCCAATCAGCTTGCACGGCAAGCCGAGCAAACACCATGCAAAATCGCAAATCGCACGCATATTCACCAAGAGAAGAGATTTCTCATTGATCATAATCTCAAATCAGAGCCAATCGAAATCCCCCCCTCCCATCCACAACTAGTAGCATCATCATGAAGTTTACATCCTCCTTCCCCGTTCTTATATCCTCCCTCGCCTTCGCCCTTGTTTTTGGTGACGTCGCCGAAACAAGCGACAGCGCTGTGGCCGATATCGCCGCCGGCGCCGACCTTGCCGCGTTCGCTGCTGCAACCATCAACGAGGCAGATATTGATGAACACAATCGTGATCTTCAATCGACCTGCGACACCGTCCCGGCCTGGCATCCCAACTACTCCCTCGGATGGAGTCAAGGCAAGTGCGAATTGACCACGACTTGTAACTCTCCCAGCTACGCAACGAATTTGGCTTGCTGCAAGGGTGCGTATGCCGGTCAGGAGTCGAATTATTGCATTAGTCAATTGGCCAACCCTCCCACAAGTGCTCCCACGCCAACATCGGCTCCCACCAAGTTGGGTGAAGGAACTTACTATCCCGATTACACGATGCCTTGGACGACGGGAATTTGCATCAACAGCACTCCTATTCCCAGCGGACGCCCTACTTACTCTTCCATGTTGGCTTGCTGCAAGGGTGCATATGGCGGACAGACCAGTGGCGCTTGCATTGCCGCCTTGCCCAACAAGCCTACCAGTGCTCCCACACCCACAGCGGCTCCTACCAAGGCTGGAGAGGGAACCTTCTATCCTGACTACTCGCTTCCCTGGCCAACGGGGCTTTGCATCTCAACACTTCCAGTGCCAAGTGGACGTCCTACCTACTCGTCGATGCTTGCGTGCTGCAAGGGTGCATATGGTGGACAGACCAGTGGTGCTTGCATTGCTGCCTTGCCCAACCCTCCCACCAGTGCTCCTACGCCGACGGCGGCTCCCACCAAGGCTGGAGTTGGAACCTTCTATCCTGACTACTCGCTTCCCTGGCCAACGGGGCTTTGCATCTCAACACTTCCAGTGCCAAGTGGACGTCCTACCTACTCGTCGATGCTTGCGTGCTGCAAGGGTGCATATGGTGGACAGACCAGTGGTGCTTGCATTGCTGCCTTGCCCAACCCTCCCACCAGTGCTCCTACGCCGACGGCGGCTCCCACCAAGGCTGGAGAGGGAACCTACTATCCCGACTATTCGCTTGCTTGGTCGGCTGGCAAATGCATCTCCACGCTTCCAGTGCCAAGCGGACGTCCTACGTACTCTTCCATGCTTGCATGCTGTAAGGGAGCGTATGGTGGCCAGACTAGCAACTTTTGCATCTCCCAACTTCCCTTTCCACCTACGGCGGCACCAACCAAGTTTACTCCACCTCTCTACTATCCTGACTACTCGCTTGCTTGGACAGCAGGCAAATGCATCAACACACAGCCTGTGCCAAGTGGACGTCCTACCTACGCCACCAAGGCAGCATGCTGCTCGGCCGCGTATGCTGGACAATCGGGAGGAATTTGCATGGCTTAGGGCTCTCATGAAGAAGTAAACTTACTGGTTCTAGTTTAGGATTAGTACACAAGTGTAATTAGTAAATAGTCGTCGATTCATTGTTCAATGGCCCATAATTACTGTACTGATCTATTTTAGATGGTACTTCTGTTTACTTAGTATGTTCATTATTCAAATCTTTTTTTTAACGGTTTGAAGTAAAAGATAGATTGAAAAATGGTGTCTTGTGTAGCATTCCAGCCGTGGTACATACTGTATCAGCAAAATTTAACATGATTTTTAAGCCAATCACACCACCTCTCAAACCTTCACATACATGAATGATTGCTGATGGTATATTCCATGCCGTTGTTCAGTGAACTTGGACAAATGTGATTTGGTGACTTGTGGCAAAATCATATCAGACACAAATTTGAGGGGCCATAAGTGAGGTGACATGGGCTGGTGACATACTGTTTATGGTAGGAACTACAGTTCTGGCATTAACTAATAATAACACTGCTTAGTAAATGCTTGATAGGGTAGAATAATTAAAACAAATGGTGCTATGTTGGAACCACAAATAAGTGTAGGTTGATTTAGCTTATTAACATTTAGGTTCTCACTTATGCGATTACCAGATGTGACAGTTGGCTATTTAAGCCAAATCAGAAAACTATCTGAAAACGGTCTTAAATATTCAAACTCATTAATTCAGTAATCACCAAATTACAACTACTTTCTAGAGTCACTGTTCAATAGTGTTTATGCTGAACTTTATCTACGAAGCAAAACAAGTATGGTTTCAACAGCAATTTATTCTTGATAAATAGAACGAATGACGATTATGCAGCAAGACACGGGGAAACTGGTAGCTGAATGCGCTGTGATGAAGATTCACGGTCAAGCAACGACCCCTGACATCAACCCTTTGGATGATGAACTAACTGCAATTGCATTATCTCTTCCCTCAGAATTGGGGGAGGCATACATGGTCACGCAGGGTTGGTTAAAAATGCCGCTGATTATGCCTTTTTGCACCGGGCACACCTTTCAACATTCCCGCAAACCACACGGTCCCATTCCAGCAGTAAAACGTGCTCAAAGGGAAGCAAAATACAAGACCCTAATTGTGCAGTTTCAAACATGCATTCGAGGCAGCAAGGGATTGAAAGATCTCATTCTTCAAGCGGTCAAAGAAGATTTCCTGTTAGAGTTGTGCGACCCGGGAAATGTAGCATATTTGAATGTTACACTACTTCAAATGCTCACTCACCTTTGTGACCATTGGGGGTTGATGGATTTTGTTGACATCATGGCATTGTTGGCCAAATGTAATGCCCCATGGAATGTGGCAGAAGTTCGAACCAAACATTTCATCCGTGTGGACAAGGTGTGGAGACGCACGTGCAAATGTTCAAGTTGATGAATGAGCAATGATGGCAAAGCTGTGAATGGGACAGCGGAAGGCATCAACCATGGTCTTAGATTTGGGTGCAACCTCAAGTTTTGTTTGACCAGAAGAAAGTCTGCCAACCACCAGACACTCAAGCAAGGTTGTAAATTTACCCAATGGGTCCTCATTACAGGTAACTCACACCACAACCATGCTACTGTTTGAAGCACGACTTTCAAATGAGGCAAGAAAAGCAGACGTACTACCAGGGTTGTGACCTAACTTGCTGGTCAGTGTTGGAAAATTTGCTGATGCAGATTACACCACAATATTTCACACAGTGCACAAGAAAAACACTTTTTGGTTGCAGTTGTTACTTAAACCAGTTCTTGAAGGGTGAAGGGTGGGGCGATGCAAATGGGCTGTGGCAATTGTTATGGGGTGATGTGAAAGAAAATGGTTACATGCAATCATTACATATGCAAAAAGAGGTAGCAGCAAATGTGTGCAGCTTACCGTCATTGCCTCAGACCATTGATACCAGCATGCTTAGCTGGAAATGTCGCCAACATGTTGGCAACAGGTGACACCGTCGGCAAATTTTAGCCAACAGGGCAAGTCGTGGCCACATGAGTCTAGCTTATTGGACAGTCAAGTCAAGGAATTTCTTGTCAGTGTGCCACTTTGAAGATGCAATGGCGCGCTCTGAACCAGTAATTACACAAAGATAAATTATGTTGAACGCCACACAACACTCAACAAACAAAAAATCTTGATTAACCATGAATGTTATGTTGATCATGCTACTGGTTGTGTTTATGGTAATGGACATCATTTTGATGTCAAACTTGTTGTTTTACAGGATAATAAATAAACTAATAATCTACATTTATATGCATCAAACGTAGAAAATAGTGTAATATTGATAGAGCTAGGGCCAGGGGAGTTTTGGCTTTGAATCACGTCACACGTCATCAAGTATCAAACTTTGCTCAGCCATAGCTCCATCAATATTGGTCCGTTGCCATTGTTTTTTTCATAGAAATGTAGATTATCATGTCTCAAATTCCGTTTGCGATTGAAGCAGTGTATTGGTATTTCTGGCCCTGCATACTAAGCATGAAGTTTTTAGTAGTCTTCCTGACCCTTGTAGGCCTTTGTAGACCTTAAGGATGTTCCACGGCTTGTACTGGTTTGTCAACGACCGGTACTTGTTTGTCGGGTGGAGGCTGTTCAAGTATGTCTTGTTCAGGTTGAACAATGTTGGGCTCATTGAATCCGATTTCCAGCTTGGGATAATTGTAAGGGGCTTGATCATTGTCGTCAACACCGGGATCCACTCCTGGGAGCTCAACATGTCTGTGTCATCAAGTTCTCCTGGCAGTTCTTCATTGCCATCATCATCCTCCTCATCGCCCGCCACTCCTGCAATTTCAGGATCTATATCACCAATAGTAGCACTGTGACGGTTGATAAAAGTGAGTTACTCTGGCTGATCGTGGCCGAGAGCATTCACTCATTCAATTACTCCATTCAGCATAGGTATTACATCCCATGCATATCGAGTGATAACCTCAACAGTCATTAGGCTGAGGAATTGTTGCGCGGGCAATCCTTAATATCGTTTGAATGGAGTATCCAAATGAAATCCATCATCAATGGATATGATAATCCTTGGAAGAGGTGCCAAGCTATTTCAGCTCCAGCCAGTTGCCGCTTGGTGAACATCTCGTTATTACCATCAACTGTCTCATCAAATGAAAAATTGCATTGCCCACATGGATCGTAGTAATGCAATCCACTCTCATTCATCTCAAAATACATGTCAGGAGCCCCATGCTCCAAGTGATGGACAATAAAATAGAGACCCTCTTCACTGTCATAGGTCACCCTATACTGCTTGATAACATTCTTCAAACTTAGAATGTTGGTGATGGCATTCTCCGAGTATCAAACCTTGCCAAAGTAGTTGTCGATTGTGGCTACCTTGTTCAGAATCATTGACCCACCATTGCTTCGTAGACGTAGTGGTTTCTTTGATTGTTTGATTTTACCAAGTAGCTTCTTGTTGCAGAAAACATCAATTGTAGATTGACTATCCAGCAATATCATCTCTGCCATGTTTATTTGTGGAGAGAAGGATGGGATTGTTTCAACACGGCTGCGGCCGTCCTTGGATGGGTTAGCTTGACTTGCTGAAGTTGAGCAAAAGAAAATTGAAAATGCGATTCCTCTTCTGACAGATCCAAATCTTCATCGGCCTTTTCCGCTATCTGAGCCAATGTTTGCTGCATTGATTTCATGCCCTTTTCAAACTTCTTGGATAGGCTCACTACTGATGCATCATCGTCATTGTCATCAGATTTCTTCTTTCCTTTCTACTTCTTGTCATCTCCGCTTTACTATCTTTTGATGGATTTGTGCATGCATCGGCTGGATGGCCAAGCTTGCCACAGTTGAAGCACTCTTTGTCTGCAAAAATGTTTTTGTTGTACAATGGTTTATTGGACTTTTCCTCATTACCATTACCACTACCTTTTCCACCTTTCTTTGCGAAAGCAGTACCCTCCAATGCCGCTGCAGGGAGAGTCTTCTTGGGAAACTTGTCAAGGTATGTTTCTGCTTCCTGAATTGTTTTTGGGTAGTTATCGACCTTCTTTGCAAAGTCTTCGTGAAATGACTTGCGTAGATGCTTGTGCTGAGAACACGAGTTCAAAACAATCAGGTACGCAATGTACAGCTCTTCAACCTCGTCGCTGATGAGAGATTGTTGGGCTTTGGTGAGATTCTTGTATTCATCCTTGTACTTTATGTTAGCACAGTAATCCGCCCACACAGTGCAGAACCTTTCTACACCTATGGACTTGGCAATTCCCAACCTTGTCCTCATTTGTTTGAACCATTGATGATCAGATAAATGGCCTTGTCTCATATTCTTGATGGCCATGTTGGCATTGTGTAACGTTGCCCACGGGTACTGGTCTGTCTCAGACTGCTTAAGTACCACTCTCTCAATTAGATTCATCAAATCAATCAGGTTCATCAGAGTTGTATCAACCGTAGCCCACAAGATATCTTGCCTAAGCTTATCTTGTAGCATCTGAGTGCATTGCCCCATAATAAGCATGTACACTTTTCCACAATTGTTGGTGAAATCTTCCAATTTCTTTGAATGGCTCTTCACCCTGGAATCGTATTCTACCTTTTCCTCTTTGTCGAATTTGATAGAAATAGGTTCGAGTAGCTCATGTTGTAGTTGAGCAATAGTGTGTTGCACTTGGACTAATTCCAATGACCTTGCTGGATCTGGATTTGCTGCTACAATTGTCTGTAGGTTTGTCTCCATAGTTTGATGTGCTCCCAACAGCGCTTTCTGCTGGGTCCTCTTGAGAGTTGTCTTGGCTGCATGCTTGCGTAGTACCTCTGCCGTGTGCTGTGGAGCAGCCAATGTACTTGATGTCTGGCTTTCAATTTTGTTGGCAATGTCTTCTCCATACTTTGTACCTACAAACTGGATGACTTTCCCTAGGGTTGTTCTGGATGTACATTGGCTGATGTCAAACACGTTCCCTTCAAGCTCCGCACACAGCCCTTTCTGTGTGCTCTTGGTTGTTGTTGAAGTTGTTGAGGATTGGCCTGTATTCCTACTGCCACATCCTCTACCACCCGGGTTTCTCCCCCCGCCCGCGGCCTGATTTTCCTGTGCCTCATCCTGCCATTTCTTGTAGCGCAAAAGCACGGGTAAGCTATTACCTCAGACAAGCCGTGCCGGTATCTGGCCGATTCCATTTGTACTGTGGATAATATACGTAGGATCTCAGTACGTCATTTCTTATTTCCCAGAATCTATGTATGGTTAATATACAATAGTCAACTTTTAAAGTATAACAGTACATATTTTCTATTTGACCGGTCACGTTCGTTCATTTGAAACAAATAGGATCACAGTAGCATTTATTTTGTTTTTGATAAGTGTTTCTAATTGTAAATGTAACTGTTTACTTAGTTTCGATCCAATTCACTATCATGTATGTTAGACCTTACTACTTTATAGGTTTTCCCTGGCCAGACGTGGCCACAAATAATAATCATCCACCATCATAGTATCAACCCATCCATCACCTCAGTCCAATCGCCGCCGCTGCCACCATCGAAGACTCTATTTTACTTCTCGACAACAGAGATTGAACAGCCGTGCCAATCGTCTCCCACCACCCCCACCCCCGTAATTTTATTGGTGATAGCACATCTTGTTCTAGGTGCACAAAGATGCATTTTCAGTGCGTATTCAGGGCATCCCTCCACGGCAGTGTAGTGTTGCCTCCATCGTCGTCATCGTCGTCGTCGTCGTTGTTACCGTGCCCCCCCCCACCCACCCCCACTCCCATACTTCCTAAATGGAGTCACACGTTTGTTATAGGGTCAACTTCATCAGATCGAGTTCGGGCCGCATCGATAGCATTTTTGGCCAAGCACATTGCCAATGGCGAAAACGCAAGTAGTCGCCTTAGGGATGTATATTTTAGGAAAGCATCGAAGCAGGAGAAATTTCTTTCCATAGTTCACGCATCGGACGTCAACACTGTTTTACTGACCGCGGATGAAATTTTGAAGGATGTTATTGTTTTCGACGGTACTGCATCGCATCCGTCGCCACCAGTATTCCCCCCCCTCAATGTAAGTATTATTATTATTATTATTATTTTTATTATTATTATTAGTATTAGTATTATTGTGTATATATTACCTAACTCGATGAACCTCTATTACTGTTGCACTTGATTCCCCCTCTCGCACATAATAGGGCTGGCGGCGCATCCCTGTTAGTGCTGGCATTCACATGCAAATCCTGCACCATTCTGATCCCCGACGTGGTGTTGCGTATAGGGATCATTTTGGGGCGCATCCAGTTATCCGGCTGCCTCGCCAAGAGTCTCTACGCATTCTGCCAAAATCGGGAATGCTGAAAATCTACGAAGCATTGTTTGCCTGCGAGTCGCTGTCGGGAAAATCTCTCGACAGAGGAGATAGTAGGAGGGTGTACGGCGATGGTGAGGAAGGCGGCTCTCCAATGTACAGTTGCATTGGTGTGTTAGCTGCACGTACTGGCGGAGTCCTCAATGTGAAAAAATGCTATTCATCCCTTTCAAGGAAGCATTGGAAAGTGATAATGAAAATGACAACTCGTGCGGAGGCCGCTTTTGAATCGTTCGCCGATTCTGCTGTCATTCACCAAATGAAAGATGCGAAGGAGCATGTCCCAATCAGCACCATGTCTGCTCCTCATTTGAATCGTAACACCAACTACTTTGGCGCAATGGCATTTGGTCGGAATGTATTCGCCAGATGTCATACAGATGACGATTTTACAATGAGTGTTGATCGGTATTCAGTAGCCGATCATGTAGTGGCCTTTTTTTGCTTCCCCACTATTGGTGTCGCAATCCCAATGTGTCCCGGTGATTACGTTCTTTTCGATGCAACTCTACCCCATTGTGTCTCTTCTCGATGTCACAGTGGTGATCATGTCGTCGGTGTATCATTCTACCTAAAGAGTCTTGTCGTTGGAATGAACAACAATAGCATTCCACTCACTCGCGATCAGATATATCTTTCTAGTCTGCATACGTGTATGTATTCCAAGTAATACATGTTATTTTAATTGGTATTAATGTCTCGTCCAAAGAATTCACCCCA
>JALLAX010000286.1:0-15686 GCA_036939555.1 Discostella stelligeroides
ACAAGAGGAAGATGATCTCGTGCTGCTTGGGGGAGCTGGGGAGTATGACTTTGAGAATGCCGAAGAAGGAGAATTGGTGAACAATAAGAATGATGTTGACAGCGACGACGATCAAGACAGTGTGGATTCTATCCTGCGTGAGGATTATGATATCCCCGATGGCAACCTTGCATTTTGCTGCCAAAATTGCACGTGAGTGGTATCGATCTACCTACTACTCTTTTTTTATTTGTGCATGCATGTTCCCTGTAATTCTCACACACTTTCCTTACCTCAGGTGCTTGGACACCAAGAATATGCATCGGCAATATTTCCAGATTCGGAATAATTGCGGTAATTCAAGTGGGGACGGAGGGTTGGGGAACACGAAGCTCTTTCATAAGGGATGCTGCCATGGCCACAAGATTGTTACCGAAGACTTCGTGTCGCCAATGCAGGAGGCCATAGAAAAGGGTGCATGTGGGAAGTTGAATGCGAAGCAACGCCAAGGATACTATACTCAGACGCAACTCAAAAAGATGTATGCTACGGCTATGAGAGAGGAGGCCCAGTATGGTGAGCCATTTCATACTAATTTATGTTGGACTAGATTGTCATCGTTCTAACACTGCCTTTTGGAATACGACGTCTCAAATGTAAATCACGAATATAATACCAGAAAATGAGGAATTTAATGAAGGTGAGTCCACCATCAACTTATTTGTCAATCTTGTCATCGTCATCCCTAACATTATTCATCCAATTCATCGATTTCTCAGACAGCATGTGTTCCATTCACTGCAATCCAGCGTATAATAAATATTGTACTTTGTTTCAAGAACGGCTCAAGGTTCCACGGCAATCTCCTCTTCGTGTTCTTGATCTTTTCTCTGGCATTGGGAGTGGAACCGTTGTACTGTAAGTTATTTTCATTTTTGCACTACCACCTTTTTGAAAAGTATCACATGCTGTTTCAACTCACGTAAGATTTCGTCTTACCACTCACATGCAGGAAAAGGTTGAAACTGCCCATTGCTAGGATCGTTCATGTAGAGCACGATCCAATAGCAATAGCAGTCTGTAAATTCAACCACAAGAACGACAACATTGAACACGTGTATGTTCAACGTTTTGAAGACATTTATGGGAAGGCTAATGAAGTTGATCATGATCTGCTTGCTTCTTTTATTGAGAAACATGGGCCAATTGATCTTGTTCTGGGTGCTGCTCCTTGCCAGAATTACTCGGGGTTGAATGCACAGCGTGATCAGTCCTCCGACAATGCCCAATATCTCCTCAAAGTTGGTCGACTTATTCATGAATTGGATGAGTTTCAAGTGTCTTCCATGGGAGTGAAAGATAATGTGCTCTTTCTTTCAGAAAATGTTGTTTTCAAAAACCACGATGAGGTGGATAAATCTTATGCCAAAGTTGAGGGTGAAGCCCTCACTCCAGTATGTGTCGATGCAAAAGATTTTGGTCCGTGCAAGAGGAAAAGATTTTATTGGGTTAATGTAAGCCTATTTTTGATGTAATATGGTTGTGTGATAATTTGATTGCTCATAGCATTGTTACAACTGAGCAATAGGTACCAGTAAACAGCTCTGATCACATAAAGGAGGTTGCTGCATTTGAGTCAGTTGACAAAGCTCTCGATAATGGGTATGGAGCAGTAGCTAGGGTGTTAATGAAAGGAGATGTAAACTTTCAAGTCAAAGCGAACACCTTCCTTGCATCATCATCGAAGATTGATGATGATAGAATGCTCAAACTTAAAATCGACGCTGATTGCCAAGAGCCCCAGAATAGGTTCTATTGTGAAACTTATTCCATCCACGAGAGGGAACGAATGATGGGTTTGCCAATTGGTTACGTACAGCAACCACTGAGCGAAATCTTCAGTCAGCTGACAATGCACGCGTTCGTTCAGCCGGAGACATCCGCAGAAGGCAAGACCTACAGGGATTTTTTGTCACGTTCCCTTTGGCATTTTCGAAGAATGTGCAAATTCAAGTTTTACCCTTGTGTTGAGCCTCCTTTCTTCCAGCTTGCTATCTCATCTCCTCTTGAGGGGAAAAAGGAGTTTTCATTCTTCACAGAGGAGGAGTATGGTAAGCATTTGATTGGAAATGGATGGAGTATTCCTGTTGTTGAGCACCTGCTAGGGAAATTGAGTGATTTATTTGCTGAAGATGTCCTTGTAACACATCATGGATTTGACAAATCGCATCCTTGGGAGCCTTACTTGTCCATGTAAACTTTCTTCGTTGCAATAGTAATCCACGTCGTTATAAGAATTAAATTCATGGGTTATGTACCAATAATCATTTGAGCTTAACATTTGCTGAAACTGGAACACCATCACGAACACAATCACCACATTTATAACTCCATAGAAGATAGTTGCTTTCTGGTCGAAATGAACCACAACGTGTTGGTCAATGAGTTGCCGCATGCTCCTTGTGAGACGAAGACGCTAGCAGGAATAGCTGATGCCATTTTTAAAGCGTCCTCCATTTCACCAGTTTCTGCGAGAACAGCACTCTGAATAATCGACCATCCATTATCGTCACAAAATCCGTCNGGCCAAATTAGCAATTAGAATCTGGGGCACTGACATTAATATGCTCAATAATACGACTTACCATGACCTCACCAAACAAAGCTATTCCTTCAAAGGCTGCAATTGCTTCCGAAGAACTCTCCTGTTCACGACCATGTGGACTGAGTTGCACTAGTGTTGATGAAACAGAGTTGATTGTGAGTATTCAATCCAATTATCTTTGGACGACTCCGATGATAGAAGTAGCGCAAAACTCACTTGACATGAGACCACCAGCCCACGAATTGCCCAGGTACCAATCTTTCTGACGAAACATGGGGAAGTTCCTGTCTTCTGCCGAAGGATTGGCAATATCACGAATGAGGAGGAGAACCCGATCGTAGTATTTGCGCCCCCATACAGGACGATTTTTTGCCACAATTGCTGCGGCATAGATCATATATCCGTAGTGAAAGTGATGATCATTGTACCTAGAAAATTAAATATGCTGATAAGTTGAGATTTTTGGTATGACGAAACAATCTAATGACTGAGTGCACTCACCAACCATTCCCAAAATCTTCATTTACATCATCAAGAGCGGGGCATTCGGGGAAAGTGTTATTGCAGCTACCCTCACCCTCATGACCCTTCTTGAACGCATACTTGCAGCCACAATTAACAATTCCACTAAATCATGTGCCGAGAGGAGGAAGATGAGTATGAGCACCAAGAGTTGAGCGAGTCCTAGTCAACCTCAGAAATGCGATGCAACTCACCCCCACGATTCATCATAAATGAACTCTGCTTCCGCTCCACCCTTCTCTTTCCCTCCTGGATTGAGCCAGACCTCCACCGCCTGCTGAAGATCATCCAGAAGCGATTCAACTTCCGTCTTGGATGGTAGAGTGACAGTCGAAGCTGCACCTGCCGCTTCTGAGAGTGATTTTTCATCTGTATCCGAATAGTTTTCCTTACCTTTATTCAACTTCAAGTTTTGAAGTTCGTTGTTGATCTCAATTATACGACCCATTTTTGCAATGATTTTGGCCTTTGAATGCAGGAGGTTGACATGGTTTGAGATGAATGGGTATTCTAGCGATGAAANACATGTGAAATCATCAGTTCCACATGTGAAATCATCAGTTCCACACCAACATTTGTTTCTCGAGCCTCATCGTCATTATCATCCTCTGGAAATTGTGTACCAACCAATGGACTCCTGGGGTACAGCATGGAGCCTTCCCTCAACACCTCAAGATACTTCTTTGACTTATTCTTGCTGCTGATTGTGTCGTAATTAAGCGTTTGCAAGTGTTCACAGTGTTCCTTGATAATGCCCTTCCCTGATGTGCATTGATTCAACAACGCTACCCGTACCACCAATTCTTCCGCGGGATCATCATCCTGTCCATCGTTTACCTCCACGACGTTTAACCGGAATTCAACCTCAGGATTGGCACCAGGAACACTGACTACTGGAACTGCATCCGTGAAGCACTGAACTTTGACAGGTTTTGAGAAGAAGACGGCCCATGTAAAGTCAGATTCATCCATGTGCAATATAATTTCACGTTGGACAGAGTAAACATTGGCCTTTCCATCAGAGGAAATGGCTGCTAGATGGTTGGGATCTTGATCAATGGATTGGCCCGTGAACGATCCGCATTCCATCTTGTTGTTCGTGGATGTAGATGTCGAATCGTCGTCACTGTCAATCAGAATGGACCTTGCTCGATTTCCAGCGACAAGGGTGGGCAACACAATTTTGTTCTTTGAATCCCTACCAAATCTAACTGTCCCATACGGCATACCTCTCACGATATGACTGATAATGTTGACGTAATTCCATTTTAGGCTCACTCCCAATGGATTGATGGCTTCATTTGGATCTACCACGTACGATGTCAGAGACGACGAGGAGGAGGAGGATCCCTTGGAATGTGATACATCGTCGACGATCGTACCCAGTGAAATACCATTATTTTTATCAAATACCATTTGCATATTGGAGTCTCCTGCCTTTAAAATAGGCAAGAAGAGTTCGATTCCAGCCATGATTTCAGTAGTTGTTGTGGAGGCTCCGTTCGGCAACTTGGGTGCTTGGGGTGGGGCAACTCCCAACACGTATGGAATAGTGTAGACATGTGCAATTTCCCCCGCTTTGGAAGGGTCGGAGGCTGCTACATGCGAGAGGAGATTCTATGGAAAAAATTAGCATAGAAACGTTACATAAACGTTCCGATCAAATGTTTTTCACTTACCAAATACCATTCATTAGTTGGTAGAGCGGCAAACTTCCCGTCCTCTTCCGCCCTTGAATAATGTTCTCCCCACGCCTTGGATGGCAATGCCAATCCACTCCTCGTCGTGGAACGAAATCCCAAATCGGACGCTGGGTCAAGATTCGATAATGCTGGTGGCATGGGCACCCTTCCCAAGCGTGAACGTACACCATCAGGTCCATTGGTATTGATATCACTGTGGTCAATATTCACGCCAGTTCCATCGTATGATTCGGATCGAGAATGCCAATAACGAGCGGCGAATAGACAAGTGAATGCCGCGAGGGTGTACGAAAGGCAATGATGACGATGATTACGATGACGACGGCGTTGGTTGGTTTTATTCTGCAAGATCTCGTCGTCTTCGACAGTACCAATGAAAGCTTCTCCAGTAGGGAGCAATTCTACCTCTACTTGCTCATAGCTTGAGATGGAGCCATATCGTGGGGCGGGAGCCATGATTCCCTAGTGTTGTGGTTCTTTCGTATTGGATTGTTGGATATGGATTTGTGAAGTATCGAACTTTTTTGTGCATGCACCGTTCCGGCCCTCCGCGGAGAGCCACACGTTTGGCGACCTTGAACAGATCCCAACGTGGAAATAATCGCAAAATTGATCCGATTGCTTGACCGACACGTCATCTTCGTCGTGTATCGTAGTCAAACATTGTCGTGCAGACAAGGCGCCAGACAAGGCGCCCGATTCCCGACTTCTCTTTAATAACAGCATTGCCATCAAGCTGCCTACCAAACACGTGCAAAATACTAATTTATTTCCTTCTAAGCTAATTTAAGATATTGGCAACGTGATCCTGTTGCATTGAATGCACCAACGCTCCAAAGTCTGTGATATCATTCACCTCATGTATATCATTTCCAGGAATGTCTTCTCCAACCAACCTCTCAGTGGGGTACAGTTCTCCCTTCACAAGTTGTAACTTTGAGGACTTGGTGGAAAATTGATCCATAGTGCGCCTTAACTCGTGACAGTTGCAAAACAAACTCTTGCGACAAAACACATATAATCCCAGACGAGCACGAGACACGGCTACCACGAGACGTCGAATGTCGCGCAAGTGACCCACTGCCTTTGTTCGAACTAGGGATAGGATGATAAAATCATTTTGCTGTCCCTGGTACTGATCCACAGTAGAGACCGCGCCAGGAGTCACACCTGCGAGTGGAGTTCCGTCGCCACATCGTTGTGAGAGTATATCCAGGAGCAAGTCCTTCTGACCGTTGTACGTCGTCAGGATTGATATCTTTGACGGTGGATACCCAATGAGGACCATGTATTGAAATAGAGCAATGGAATACTCAGCTTCGCCAACATTTTGATAGTAGTATGCAGTTGGTGTACTTTCTCCTCGTCCCTAGATGCAGGAGAGAATGAGTTTTATTTAGATGCCATGAATGTTCAAACAAACAAATCATACAACCTCAATCAATCAAATAGCATCTTACCTCGAAATCTTCCACATTAATCATCTGGAAAGTGTTGGCAAGACCTGCGTTCGCCCGCTTGAACACCTCTCGCTCAGAAACATGATCCAGGTTTCCCAAGTTATCATATCGCCAGCTGTACAACTTCGCAATGTCCTGACGTGCTCGCCCCTGCTTGTCCAATTCAATCGATGGTACGCCAAGGCGCACCAACCGAGCAAACATACTCTGATCGTAACGACTGTATCGGCTAAATGACTGATTTTTCACTACTGGAGGGAGTTGGTTGTGATCACCAATGAGACAGACTCGCTTGAGGCGACTGTGAGCGGTCGCAACTGAATCAGGTGAGGCATCATCCGATTCTCCCCGCTGGAGCAACAACGGAATAAATGTTTCGACATCTAACATTTGCCCCGCTTCCTCCATGATAATGTTATCGTATAGAAATCCCAATTTCACCAAGTGCGACCGTGCAATGGCAGCATGGGTGCATGTCATGGCAACGATCTTAGCCTGTTTTGTCNAAGGGAAACATATCGATGGCGATTGCACACATTTGGTCGTCCCTTCCTTCTATCTCTGCTTCAAATACTTCGATCCGTTTTTTGACATGATGGGAATAAAAGTACTCTGAAGTTTCGCATGTATAGCTAGGTGCGCCATCTACACCACGTTCCGATTTGCCGCTCACACCTAACGATTCTGATAATTGTTGAACTTTTTCCAACAATTCTCCCCGGCGTGACAAAATATGTGCAACGCGCCCGATCTTCGTGAAATCGTGTGAGGACGAAGAAGTTGAAGTTAAACTTCGCTCACCAGAACCCAATCTTAGCATGTGCCGTTCGTCGACGTCACCACGTGAGATTACCTTGTCAAAAATATCATTCAGAGCAGCGTTGGAATGCGTGACTATCACTGTGCGCTGAGTAGGGAAGGAATGGTACAGATTGGCGATAATCTGGACGGCGACATCCGTTTTGCCTGTGCCTGGGGGGCCAATAATGGTGGTGAGGCCAGGGCTGAGTCCGGAACGAATAGCATTCACCTGAACTGGTGTAAATCGAACGTTGTTCCCAGCGTAGGAGGATGGGAAGTGGTAAGATGTCGCAATCANCATAATCCAGTGCGGCATCTGGAGACGTCACACCTGTGGTTTCGGAAGCAAATTGCTTCATTTTTTGTGACCGAAAGGATGCCATTGTTGGGTCACCTCCATAACCGAGTAGAACGGGCATCAACCAAGATGGGATCGAACGATACATGGAATTGGCACCTCCTTTCATCAATCCACGTATAGTCTCTAGGACTGCCTTGAAATTATTTTCTCGACCGCTTCGCCTCACTACCAAGTTAAGAGTATCATACACATCAGTTCCGAGGCGGGAGCCGCAACCTGTAGCATCGGCCGCGTACTGTGCGGGATCTAGCGCCACTCGCAAAAACCGAAGTTTACCCTTGGGCTCTGGCTTGCCACCAGTTTCATAGGCTAATGATGGGTCCGACAAAACAGTGCCAGCCTCATCACGCACTTCCAATACCATGCATCCACGCACAGCCCGCACTCCGTACCTTCGTGGAAAGGTACAATCTTCTTCATCTGGAATACGCCGCTCTTCTCCATCTCTTCCGAGTATCCCCGATAAGGGAGCTGCCTCTCCCGACATACGCGTAGCATCTACGCAAACCAAAAACAAATTATCGAATTCTCCAACCTCATCCCACTCCTTCACCAGAGAAGACGCACAGTGATGCAGATCTATCACTAATTCGGCAATAACCTGAGATGGCACTCTCTCCCCCAAACGAGGAGGATCCACACGGAGTAAGCGCAATCCAGGCTTGCCACGCTTTTTACTACCAAGTTCCAAGCCCATCCGCGCCCATCCGTGAAACTCCGTCCTCGAACTTGTTCTATCATCATCATCATCATCATCATTGTCAACACGAGATAGATTTCCTCCGTAATAATCCATACCGTCATCATGCACGTACCCATCTTGTTTTAAGGCAGGTCGCATTCGTTTCACCACATCAACAATATCACCTCGAATATCGTATGCGCTTTCCAGGAAGAAGAGACGGAAATTCCTCAAGAGATAGTCCCCAGGCGATAGAAACCGAGCATTTAACTTGGGGAGACACAATGATTCATTCCCCTCTTGGGAATTGTAAAGGTTGCTAGATGGGACAGAGTGTGCATCCCACAATAAATTCTCACTTGGGTACAGTGGTGCCGACGAGAGTACAGTTGCATCGGAAGGACGTGACGAATGATGGTATAGCAATATGGAAGTGAGTAAGTTCCTCCGAGAGCAACCTAATCGCTTGGCAATAACTCCCGTATTCTCTCCATCCTCGTCATCGACCAATCGTAATCGATAACAAACATCATAGAGTGTGCTTTCACTCCATAGATCAACTTTATTTCGTAACCAACTGGAATCACAAACACGTCCCACTCCCGCAAATATCACCTCGGATGTTTCTGTTTCATGATGACGATGTAATAACTTTTGTAGAATGTGTGCACGTTGATGTACCGCTCGTTGGGAGGAAGAGGAAATACTGTCTCCTCCCACGGTGCTTGGTGACGATGAATCAGAAAGAGACGAGGTTGCGACCTCCACACGTTCGGATTCCAACAACATATCCACCTGTTGACGAATAAGCACGAAATTCACCCCCTGCTTTTCCTTACCCTTCTTCTTCTGGGTATATAATTTCGACGCACGTAATTGAACCACCAAATTTCGTGACGAAAGGTACGATGCTACATGTGTCCGAGTTTGGGGATAAGACATGAGGTCCAGTAGTAGCTCGAGAACTTTGGAAGAATATCCACGTAGAAGTGGTATTAACTGAATTCGTTTCTTCCATTCAGAGGAACCTGCCTCTCCACTATCACCATCCCCTACTCCGGCGTTGATGTCGCTGTTGTCGTCTCCATCGTCAATGACATTGCCAAGAGTGACGATGGCATCCAACAATCCATCCACCATCCCAGGCAAAAATCCAACATTTGATTCATTTCCTCCTTCGTCGTTTTTGATATTACGCTTCTTTTTCGATTCGAACAGACCATATCGCTTCCGTAACAATCCATCCCGTTGGAGCTCGAGATGACGTTTGCGTGAGAATATGGCATCCCATAAACGCACTCCCACTAGATCGGTAAGTGGACCCTCAATCACACCCCGTTGCTTTTGCATGATGGCATTTCCTTGAGGTGGTTGTTCAGAAGAAGAAGTTGAGGTACCATGGCTAGTAGTACTACGACAGCGAAGCTCCATGGAAGAATATGCCGCGATGAAAAATTTGATTACTTCCATTTGAATAGCAATGGAGGCGACCTCCTTGTTACTAGTATTGCTGTCGGTGCTAGTTAGGTATTTCAAGAGCAGCTTCAAGAGAATTGCAAATGCCAATGTCCTTTGCTTTGCTGGAGTGGGAGATTGAAAACCAGTCGTCGCAACAACAACAACATCACCTTCATTTTTCGAATAATTATAATCATCGACCACGAAGGAAAGTTGATATTCACTACTGCCAAGTCCACCCCCTACGGAGGATGCAGTTTCACCCGTTGATCCACCGCCGCTGCGTCGATTTGATAAAAGGACAAGTGCCAACGCGATATCTTCTTCCCCCGTCAGAGTAGGTGGAGTTTCTGTCATCGTCATCGTCGTCATCGTCATGGCAGCACGATGTATGAACCACGGCCATAATTTTTGTTCAATGGTTCCATCATTATCGCAATCATGGAGCAGTCGATAATTATTGGATTGAAAGGCGGAAATTACTTGCTGGGCCAGAGATGTTGTGATGGCGGCATCTTCATCGGCAGTGTCGTCCGAATCGGGCATAGTTTTTGCTACCTTGGTCTTTGGTGTATCCTCGCTGAGAATGTCGCCGCCACTACCATCGCCGCTATCATCGCTGCTGCGGCGGTGATTAACGTTGTGGTCTTTCTTTTTGGTGGATGCCTTGCGCTTCGCCATGGTGATGATGTGAAGATGATGATGTGATGATTGATGATGATGATGATGATGTGCTGTTTGACGTTTGACAGGCTGTTTTCTGTTTTGTTGGATGCTGAGTTATCTACCTACGTACCTATGAATGGTTTAATTACGTAGCCCTCTCGCTCACGTGAAGGTAGATGGGGTGCTCAAATCAATCTTATGACCATGCAACCTCACTATCCTATTATTACTATTACATGTTATTACCAACCAATCGTCCTAGCTCACTATACAGTGAAACGGCAAGGCCCCGTAAGAAGTTATCAAATGTCTCTTGATCATTCAATGGCAATAACCACGAAAAACTATCCAAGGAATTCATCGCCGCCACAACCGATGCTCTAATGTCTGCCTGCAAACTCGCCGACGGGGGGTTATCGATCAAGTATGTTTCCATGCATAAATCGAAATCAGCAGAACCAACGCACCCTCCCACTCCGCCCGATAGTAACTGACTCAATAGACGGGATATAGGTGCTCGTACACCCTCGTACACACCAAACAATGTCGCAGTGCTCAGACATTTTGTGGCATATATGCTTGCCCATCCCTCAAGGGATCGATTGATTGTTTGTTCCCGTTTGAGAGGGTTGCCNCCCGATAGTAACTGACTCAATAGACGGGATATAGGTGCTCGTACACCCTCGTACACACCAAACAATGTCGCAGTGCTCAGACATTTTGTGGCATATATGCTTGCCCACCCCTCAAGGGATCGATTGATTGTTTGTTCCCGTTTGAGAGGGTTGCCGAAATCGGAATACAAGTATAGGACGTCAGTGTATAGTTGAGAAGAGAATGCCGCGAGTAGGCCGAAGATGGCCGACTCCTCACTCGTCGATAACATTTGGCCAGTGGGCATAGCAAGTATACCTCTGTAATTGCTAATGAGGACATCATATTCTAGCCACTTGGTAATGTCGGCAAATAGTTCGACGTAGTCCAATCCTGGCACAACATTGCCTCTTAGTCGTTGTTGTTGCTGCAATTTGTTCCCATTGACAGATGGAACGTCATCATTACCATCCTCGATGCCCACGATCCCTGGCTGTCTTACGTTCAATTGTTGGATAAACTCAAATATCTTGTTGCTCCCTACATCAATGATGTTCATACTACTTCGTCTACGTTCTTCCTCTTCCAATAATATTGCCAATAATTTTTGTTCTTCCGTTTCCCGTTTACGTTTCTGTGACGTGAGTTTCACTGCCTCGTATGGCAGCGTAGCAATCAGTATTGATGCCAAGGATGCAAAGAATATTGGTATTCCCACCGCTTCTAGCAGTGGTTGGGCTGCGGCACGTGTTAAGAAGTAATCGCCATCGGCCACTGCTTCGGAAACGAGTGCATCCATGTTCGCACTTCGTCCAAACATCATCCGCCCACCACCACCACCACCACCATCGGACATACCCATGTTATATCTTTTAGTAGATTCGAAACCTGACATTTTTATCATATCACTGCTCATCGGCATGACTGTATATTCGTCGTCACTTTTGAAGTTGAGCACCATTCCAAGGATCCACGTTGCAAAGGCACCTATGGCACCAGCGATGCCCTCCCCGATGCTAACTGCAATCACATCCTCCGCATTCTGTGGTAGGACCGTTTTCACTATATTCCGAGTGGCAATTTCTAATCGTTCTGCATTTCCCTCCTGAAGAAACTCTCTGACAACATTCCCCGATTCATTAAATTCTGTAGTATCAATGAGAATGTTGTCTGGCCCGGGACCACTTGATGCAAGTGCGTAAACGACTCCAATCGCAAGGGCCACCGAAAATGCCGACATGGCCATCATTTCACTATCTTGTCGTTTTGGTACAGGCGATGAGAGTTTGTCTTGATAACTTTCAGAGTTCATCATCGAATTCTCCTTCCATTTTTGTTTGGTGACGAGGAGAGGATCCTTCTGCATAAAATCGGGTAGTAGATCAAACTTTATTTTTGGCTTGTCGGACGGATGATGTGGGTATTGCTCCTTTAATCGTTCTTTTACACCCAGATTCATCCCTTTTTTTGTACCGATCATATTNCATTTTTGTTTGGTGACGAGGAGAGGATCCTTCTGCATAAAATCGGGTAGTAGATCAAACTTTATTTTTGGCTTGTCGGACGGATGATGTGGGTATTGCTCCTTTAATCGTTCTTTTACACCCAGATTCATCCCTTTTTTTGTACCGATCATATTCAGACATTGGTCGTGTCTCCAACGGCGTCGATGAGGTTGTTGTATCGAAGCAAGGTTGTTTGTAGTTCTTGCCACGTGTTGTTGCTCACCAACTCCTCCCGCTATGGAACAGCAATAGGAGCTTGATTTTGCAATGAATGCCGTTCCCCCACTCTGTTCACAGCATAGTCCGAGTACTACGCTGAGTGATAGCGTTGTCTTCCTTGGTTGATTCCTCATGTTACACTAGGTATGGTATGGGGGTGCAATAAGTATCACCAGACCAATTCATTTCTCGATGTGGTCGCTCATCGACCTGATTTTTTTTCTGCGTCATCCCGAATTGCGAATTGCGAATTGTCGAATTGTCTCTCTCATCTACTTAAGTGTACCTTATCCATCAAATTTTTGCCCCTCGACCATGAGCTCCGCCGAGCGTACTACCATAGAGTAGTAGCCTGTAGGTAGTAGCTCTGGTAGGAGCCAATTTTGGGATAACATTTGGCGATACATTTGTACTCATTCCTATGTAGACGCACGAAGACGAAAAAGACCGCTGTACTCTGCTGTACTACACCCGCCACGCAGCTCATCCCACATCAAGACGACGTCAACTCTCAGCATGCGGTGAATGCGAAAATAATACCTTCTACCATTGGATAACTCACCTCTATCACATTTCATTCGATCCAGTCTTTTATCTATGCCAAATAACGTTAATCCAGCACTGGTACATCGAAAGATTGCCGTCTTGGGGTTTCGAGCGGTGGGGAAAACATCATTAACCAACGCCTTCGTGAGTGGGACATTTTCAGAGAACTACGATCCAACCATTGAAAATACACATCACAAAACGATACGCTTTAGGAAGGTCCATTTTTCTACGGATATAATTGATACGGCGGGTATGGTGAGTTGGTTTTTGTTGTAATTATATAATGACGTCTTGGTCTTTGAAGTGCTCACACTCTTGCCAATTCCTGCACCGATATTATTATTGTGATGACCACTCAAAATCAGGATGAATATTCCTCCTTATCACGTAACGCCAGTGTCGGCGTCCACGGATACGCCCTAGTCTTCTCCATCACCTCCCGCTCCTCCTTCGACAACGTAATTAAAATCAACGAAGCCTTACTCAATGCCCTCGGCGATGCACCGGACGTCCCTCGCGTGCTCATTGGGAGTATGAAAGATTTGGCCGACGAACGAGAGGTTACCACCCAAGAGGCACAAAATCTTGCCAACAGCTGGCGAGTTCCCTTCCTTGAGTGTTCATCGAAGACTGGTGAAAATGTGTCGGAGGTATTCCATGTGTTGTTGAAAGAGATTGAGAAGGATGATGGGTTGTTGAATGAGAACGAGGAGGAGAAATGCATTATTCTTTAAACCTGAAAATTATCGGTTCATTTCGAAGAGGTGGGATTTTACCATTTGTGCATATACAATTTTAGAGCAACGTGAGGGTGGAGATGCAGTGCAAAGAAGTATGAACATAAACAGGATCGCAACGCCAATAGCCAATTTACAATTTTATCATGATTTTGGTCTTCCATTGAAGCCTTTTAACGTGATGCTAGTATCTAAACAACTAAGCACTCCCTCCTTTTTATTATAGCATGATTTGGATAACATGAGATATCACCGTATGATGTTCTCATCTCATGACGCTCACGCGCCGCATTCACTACATACCCAGCGACCTCAAACTAACCCCCTCGTCGGGAACAGCCACACAGTACTGATCTTCCGAACGCAGACATGTTACGATTGCCTCAATAGCATTCGTGATGGCGAGATCAATACCATTTTCTTTCACATAAAAAGTCTATTGATAAAATTTGTTGTGGTTGTTATATCGATATCAAAGTAAGTGAGCCAACAATACGGTGGATGTCAAACAACAGTAATTTTCCCAAAAAGTAAAGGCACTTACTGTTCCATATTTGCTAGTCAGACGAGTCCAAAACACGTTGGGCAATGCAAACTTGACACCTTCTCCCACGTTAAAGTTCAAGACATTGCCCAACGTGTTTTGGACTCGTCTGACTAGCAAATATGGAACAGTAAGTGCCTTTACTTTTTGGNTAAAAAAGGAGGGATTGAATGAGCGGTGGTAGCAATTGGCAATATTACTGCAATACGGGAGATACCACATCATAGAAAGCACTTACCCAGGAGTTCGAGGATACGCCTGACACAATACTCGAACACGATAGCCCGTGTCCGCCTCTAATTTCGTTAGTAAATCGCTCATTCGCTTCTCCTGGCCCTTGGTCAGGAATTTTTCCACTTGTATGACATTCAAACCAGGCGTGGATGGTAGCAATTCTGGTTTGTTCACTCCCTCGAGACGGGCATTGGCTGGAGCGGTGGGAAGGAATACTGAAGAGGAAGTTATCCCCGCGATGACGAGGCCGTGCATCATTGCCGATCGGCGAGAAACTGTGGTTGATATGATGTAATTTTCGTCATCACTATTGGTGTTGGATTTGGGTGCAGATGATTTTTTTGCCGAGGATAATCGCGACGACGCAAGTGCGAGTGTGGATGAACGCACAGTGATGGGGGCGAACGCGTCATTGGAAAGAACAGTGTAGAGAAAAAGTACTGCGGTGAATAATGTCGGAGCCATGATTAATATTGGTTTTAGGAAGAATCGAGGTCGGAATGGGTGTATTTGCCCATGACCTTGGAATGAAATAATGTTGTGCGTCACAGATGATGATGGGATGGTCATCTTCTTGGTCAATCATGGTCGCTGTCGGCTCGCTCCAACAAGAAAGAACCTTTCGCCGAAATAATGAAAATGAGTTATCGCCAACATTCGCCGAACCTGCTGACTGCCGTCGAGAGTCGAGAAGGAAGAGAGAAGAGAGCGAGGTTCAAATCAAGTGGAAGTGATGGAACAACAAACCAACCCCCACCATACCCTTCTTAGTCCACCATGATGTTCACTCGTAGACTCCTTTACTTGTCGCAGTTGGCACTCGCGTCCGCTTTTTCTGGAATTGCAGCACGTGCCAAGACTCGAGGGCGGAATGTTGTTGTGCAGGTGCAGGTGCGAGGAGCAGTACTAGATTGTACTAAAAGTAGCAGCATGAGCTGTCATGATAACATGTACCTTCCTAAATCGAGCCACATTGTCTCCATCAAATCATCGAACATCGCGGGAATGATTAATGATGGAGATGATTCGTGTATTGAGGTTGATTTTGGCTCAGACGCCTGTTTGGT
>JALLAX010000287.1:0-13285 GCA_036939555.1 Discostella stelligeroides
CTTTTTCTACCAACCCCTTCTGGTACAAGTCTACATACGATGTCATGGGTCCTATCGGTAGTACCTTCTCATCATCTCTTCTCTCTCTCTCTTCTCATCTCTCTGGATCGAGAGAGAGAGTCCGTCTGCGGAAACGAGAGTGGGTCATCACAGGTCATCACAGGTCATCACAGGTCATCACAGGTCATCACCCAGGCGTACTCTTCGTACGCGGTAAAACGAAGGTACGGAACAACTACCGATGACGTAATGCGACACAATTTTGAAATACCTTCGTTAAGTAAATCTGACAATGTGACCCCGTGCGTCCAGTTGTTTTGTTCGCCAATACCCAGAGACACGTGTAGCCCACATTCCTTGTTTCTTTTTCATCCAAATGTTGTGAACAATTCCCTCACCTCAATGATATAATATTATCACTTAAACTCTCAACTCGTCGATTACAAAATGTTCCGAAGATTACTTTCATCAACCAATGCGATCTGTGCAGCCGTAGTATACTCTCAAACCGCACCTTCTTGTACTATTCGAACAACAACAATTCTGTCACTCGGGGATTTTCAACTCAAGAGCTGCTGTTGCTATGCACGTCACCACTTCCGCTCGCCTCGGTCCACCATCGCGTTTGCATTTGTTGGCATTGCATCACGAAGTACCACATCTCGGTCATCAAAATACTCGGCCATAATTATGCACGCCTCTCAGAAGATTCTTCCAATGGATCGCCCGCCCGATCCGTCGTCATTTTCGTCTATCGATATCGACGATAGTAGTAGCAGCAGTAGTAGATCAAGCTCCTACGCACAACAACAAGCAATTCGATTGAGAGATTGGATGCTGCGAGGAGACAAGAAGGAGCAGTCGAGGATTGTCTGCATCACCGGTGCCGGATTGAGTACGGAAAGTGGAATACCCGACTATCGCGGTAACAATGGCTCCTATTTTCGTGGCCACAAACCCATCATTCATCATGAATTCATGTCGTCACCGACAAAGCGGAAACGGTACTGGGCGCGCTCTCTCGTCGGTTACTCCCCCTTTGCGAATGCGCAGCCGAATCTGGGCCATTTGGCGTTGGCCAAGTTGGAGACGATGGGGTATATTGGTGTGAAATTAGAAGATTGCACTGATTTTATGCATCTGGGAGCCAGTTGCACTGGACAATCATTATTATTGGACGGAGGAAGAAGAAGAGGAGGAGCTCACGAAGGCAATATGATGATGGCAGCACCGGCAGTAGTGGAAAGAAAAATATCAATCATTACGCAGAATGTCGATACACTTCATTCAAAGGCAGGGATTAAACATTGCCTCCATCTCCACGGTCGGGGAGACTTGGTTCGATGCATGAGCTGTGGACTGACACGCGACAGGAAGCATTATCATGATGAGTTGAGTGTATGGAATCAAGATTGGTTGAATAAGTACTATGCACCAGATGATGATGTACTGAATAGCAGGATGGGCGCTTCGTACCCAACAAAGAATAAACGTGCAGAATTAAGACCGGACGGAGATGCGGAGCTTGGTCATCAGGAAACTTCGTACGACGAATTCGTTCTCCCTTCCTGTTCTCAGTGTGGCAAAACAATGGACGATGACGACCCCAGCTTCTTCAAGACAGATGTGGTGTTCTTCGGCGACTCTGTCCCGAAACACAGATTCGAAATATCCAACGCAGCCATTGATGCCGCGGATGGAGTATTGTGCATTGGAACTAGCTTGGCCGTCCACTCTGCATTTCGTTTAGCCAAACGCGCCATCGAAAGTGGTACCCCATTAGCTATCCTAAACGTTGGGCAAACACGTGTGGAGAGGGAAGGGTTAGGTGGTGGTGGTGGTGCAGTAACAAAGGTGGAGAGCCCAATAGGCGAAACTTTACATGAACTTGCGAAAATTCTGAAGGAGGAGAAGGAGAATTCAGTTTGAGCGAATGGGTGATTTCTACGCGTCCTCAAGTAAATACTACACGCGAGCTGACTGGACACAAAGCGATGCGTGTGTAATTTACAGACGTGAAAGACGATTTGAAACAACGAGTTCACAAGAATTTCAAATTTTTCGAAAGTGACTATTTTCTGCAGGAGCGCTGTTGCCGGAGTCCATTGAAATTGAGCGAGTGCACTCAGTGTCCAACGGGTAGTAATGGGAACTATCACGCGGATAGGACATCCCTCTATGAAAGCAGTAATGCCTTTGGAAAACGAAGAAAAGGCTCTGGAGCCGTTAGCACCAAAATTGTTCGACACTCCGTCGAAACCGAATTATCACGCGAGCACGGGTTTTGGTAAGTCATCTTCTCAACAAATGATTGCGGTAAATGCAATGATCGTCGCCAACTCAACACTCCTTCGTTTTTGTGGGCAGTTCACTGCTGCGTTACTCGAGTCGGCGACGATCGTTACCACTTGACTGTCCAGGCAGCAGATGCAGAAAGCGTGTCCGCCATTGCTAAAAAAGTAAAGTCAGCTCGCACGTCGACCTACCTCCTTTTCGACGCTCTTCGCGGCGGAACAAATAATGCACAGCTGACAAAGAAAGCAGGACACTATATCGGGAAGCTCCGTCGAGTGAAAGGCCAGCCCTCAGGCTGCTATACGCTCTACACTTCAAGTCGAGAAAAGGAACAAGTTGCAACGTATGTGTACGAAGTACCGAGATTGATAAAGCAGATGACGGAAGGTCAACCGCCAAGGAGAATGCAGGCGATCATACCCAAAGATGCACGTCAAAGTGATGACGAAATCGACGAACAGCCACTACGAGAATCCGACACAGTTGGCAAAGGGACACAACGTAACAACCGACTCTTGGAACTTCTTCACAATGGAACATGGAGACACCACAGGTATGTGGCAGTGCAAACAAGGGCGCCAAAGTACCACGAGGGGCAGTACCGTCTCAACTTCTCGGGTCGCGTACTTACTCCTAGTGTGAAGAATATGCAGCTTGAAACAGAGCAGGGTGAATGCCTACTACAGTTCGGAAAAGTTGGAGAAAATACATTTCACTTGGATTTCAAGGTGAGAGTTGACAATTGAAACAATGACTGCCTGACTTTCCTACCCCTGTGTCGGATTCCCTTTTTACTTTTCCGAACCCTTGCTCTCAATAAATAACAATTGATTTTCGACTTTCTCAACCACGGCAGGCTCCGTTTACAGCATTCAGTGCATTTGGGGCATCTCTTTGCCAGTTTGATTTGTGAAATTTTTATGCTTCACGTTTTCACGTGAAGAACTAATAATTGTTGAATGTGATGAGCAGCATCGTGTTCTTGTGGTTCTCGACTCTATTCTTTATTCACCAGTGAGAGAAGACATCATTACACACAACGGATCAAAAAAGATAGGAGTAATAGGGAAGAATGCATTTAACATTTTTTAGGGTTCCATCTATTCCAATACATATCCTGTGGTCTCAAGAGAGCCATATGAATATTATTAGATCTAGTGTATCGTACATGCGTGTGCCTTTCTTATTTTAAGAGACTACGTCCACTAAGTGTCGTGAGAAAAGGTGTCATCATTGTCAAAAGTTTCGGGATCGTGAGAGTTTTGACCGGGTTGGTTGTGATAGTTGTGTGATGTTGATCGTAGTATGCTGTTGCGGATGTGGAGGCTGAAAGCTTTTGTGATCCCAAGGCCTAGGTTCTGTATTGTGTGGATTTGTGGCGAAGGTGATGTGTATGAGTGTCCATAATAGCGTCGTGTTTTGTTGTGTTTCCGTATGAATTTACGTGTTCATGATTATTTCCTATTTTCCGCCTTCGAAAAAGAACAAAGAACAGACCTCGCTCGCCACTAACCTACTGCTACACTACCCCAACACCACCATCACCATGGCCCATCCCTCGCAAAATCACCAAATGCGATTTATCCCCTTCGACGAGCGCGAAGACGAGAATGATATATCTGCTCTCGCCTTCCAGCTAGCTTCCGCGTCTGCTGGAGGCCAACGGCACGGCCATCTGGGTGCCGTTCCACAATCTTCTTATCATGGGCATCCCCACCACCGCCCCCCTCACCCTCACGAAAGCCATCCTGCGATGCTGGTCGCTACCCCTGGTTTACCATCAGGATACTATCACCCACCCTCCCTGAATTCTGGCCTCGCATCAGCCATTGTCGCTGCTGAGTTTCAGAGGCAACGCGAGGCATCGTCCGCGGCGCAGTTCGCCGCTTCCCGCATGAACGGAATGCAGCCCTATATTTTGGGCTTTTCGAATTATGGCCATCACGCCCCGCTTCCACCGTCTGCAACCATCTACCATCAGCAGCCTCCGCAGCCGCAGCGGAGTGAGTTGTCGGGAATGGGGTTTATGGTGGGTGGGGTGTCACCGCCGAGTCCACAGTCCTCCTCCCTTTCCGCTGTTACAGCTGCAAATCCATCGACGATAGCGACGAATCCTGTGACTGCAACAACATTATCATCAACTGCAGCAGTTACAACACTTCCAGTGCTGGTAGCAGGTGCACCCGAAGACAGGACTGCTGCGGCGACTGTCTCCACTTCTTCCTCGAATCCATCCACACCAAATCTCACCTCTACCAACACAAAAAGTAGTAATAAAGCTGATAGGTCTCCTCGCGTGTCTACTACTGTGGGTCCGAAACGTCCACGAAAACCCACTCCAGAATGGTTTGGTGCGTCAACGCCACTGGGAGTTGACGAAGATAAATATTACTTGAGTGAATTGCAATGTGTGCTGAGGTCTGAGTTTGTCGAGGCTTTTGGAACCACTAAGGTGAGAGTAATGTCTTTTAGCTGTACCCGTGCAAGGAGCGATAGAGGACCTACTTAATCCATTCATATCTCTCTCCACTTCACTCCTCCTCTCAATAATCAGTCTGACACTGTGGTTTTCATTAACGGACGAAACAAAACCATAGTCGTCGGTCAGGTTGGTATACGCTGCAAGCACTGCGCCTCAGTCTCAACCAATACTCATACCAACACGCTACAACACGCCGCATTGTACCCCTCTTGCATTGGAGCTATCTACAATATCGTTCAACAGATGTACCGGCTGCACTTTGAACAATGTCAATACATACCAGAGAAGTTGAAAGCTCGTGTGGCAAACTTAAAGGATAGTAATACAAGTAATCGTGGTGGGCGGAAGCAGTACTGGATTGATTCTGCCAAGCGAATTGGTTTGATAGACACATTGTTCGGAATTCATTTTGGACGCGACCCCAAAGAGCCGCTACCACCGCTAGGAAGCGGAGGGGGGAGGGCGAATCCAAGTAGTAGCGCCACCAAAACTTTGGGAGAGGATGATAATACTCGATCTATTAGCAATCAATATGATCTGATTCATGANACTGACAAACCAAAGCATGGTGGCAGGAAAGTGTTCTTTCGCCGTCTTTGGTGTCGCATTCAACGCATCCCACTCCCATCTGCGGATACAACTGACCGTGATGATGCGCAACAGGATTTTTCAACGATACCATCTACGTCTTCCACCAAAGAGGAAATAGAATGCGAGTTTTCGGAGAAGAAGAAGCGAAAGATCAGAGCCGATTCGTGTGAAAAGGAAAAACGCAAGAGTGCCAAGCGGTCGCTGGAGCATCGCAAAGCCGGTCTCGCCCGTGATGATTGCCTAGACGATACGATCGAACACGACAATAATTATGAAGGTGATGTTGCTACTTTTTCTTCAGACTACGCCATCCAAACTGCACCAATCCAAAGCAACAGCAAAACTCGCATCGCCTACGAGGGTCGAACTCCTCTCGCACGAGGAGATGATTCTAACTGGCTCTCAGAAGCCGAGTGCTTTATCCGCCAGGAAATCGTGGAAGTATTTACAGCGAACGACGAGGACTCGAAACAGAATGGCAATCCTGAGATCGGTCAAGTAGGAGTGCGGTGCTTCTATTGCGCAGAGAACAAGGCTCCTAAAGACAGGGATATTGGGCATGCACGTTATCCGAGCGTAGTGGCGGCTATACAACAAGCTGTTTGGGACTTGCAGAGAAGGTGATTCGAGATTTGTATTGTGAATATTAACCCCTTTTCCCCATCTGATACTGATTTATTTTTTATCACTTCTCCAGTCACATTGTTGATTGTTGTGAGATTCCAGATGACGTTCGAATGTCGCTCCAGTCTATGAAGAATCACGGGGCGAAACACATCGGGGACACGGCACAATATTGGATTGATGCAGCGAAAGAGCTAGGACTGCACGATTCACACGAGGGGCACGGAATATACTTCTCTCGTAATCCACTAGAAGACAGCCCAGCAGACGAAATCGATATTGAGAAGAATGATAATGAATCTTCAGGTTTAGTCCTCGTACCTAAAGAGGACCGCGCAAAATGCACTGATCACATGCTGTTACTGCTTAAACAGTTTGAACCATGCCAGTTTAATGAGAGTGACCGCAAATCTTCCCGCAACCGAGACAGAACTTTGGGGTTCCCAGGTCTTGGCTGTATTCATTGTAAGGTTAAGCGGTATTTTCCGCTCACAGAGAAGAAACTTCAGGACTCACTCGGTCTAATGACAACGCATATTGAAAACTGCTTCCATGCTCCACTGGAAGTGAAGGCGTCAGTTAATTACTTGCAGCACCGAAGTCTAATGCAAAAGTCTAAGCTGGCAGGTCAATGGAAGTTCGCCTTCTTTAAGGGTGTCTGGAACCGGCTGCACCAAAACTACTTAGGAAATGATTGTTCTGCTGGCTTTGATAATGAAGCTGCCACCATCGCGGGCGATGATTCTATCAAAGATTTGGAAGGCAAGGGGCGATCCACTCTGTGGCGAAGAGAAAAAGCAGCGCTTGAGTCCAAAAATCAGGAATCAGCGGCGGCGGCAGAGGAGGAGGAGGTTGACTCAATCGGCGATGTTGTATGTCACGACAAGCTGAATCGAATTTGTGACAACAACAGCAGCAGCAGCAACAGCAACAACGATGACCAGGAACTACGCCATTCATTGACTGAAATGAGGCACTTGATTAAAGCCGCGGCTCTTTGGCTATCGGAACGCGATGCAGAAAATGACGCTCGTGCGAGGTGCGGAGGTGGAAGGAATAAAGGAACTAAGAAGAGGTAGGAAGGGATTGGGATCATCATGTCAGCTATTACTCTGCGCTCTACTTTTGACACTATTTTTCTTAGACTCCATTAAGATAAAAGCGGTTGATAAGTAATTGTTCATTTTTCATTTGGTGTTTAGACTGGTCAAAGAAGTTGAGAAAAGTAGAGAGAGTGTCTATAGTCTCTAGATAGAGCAGAGACGTAGATATGATGAAGTTGTTGTGAGTGGGTGATGATCTGTGATAATGATGATCTCTCTATGGCATGATGATGCCTGTGACCTGTGACATGCAGTGATTGAGGTGATGAAAAGAAGAGAAGTCATCACAGCGCGCCATTTTCGAAAATAGAAGAAAAAATCGCCAAATTTTGATTTCTTCCGCTTTCTCCTGCTGTCTTGCACGACATCTTGAAACTCCTAGAAACCAACTGCCAAAAAAAATAAGGCCAAAAAATAAAAAAGGACAGAAAAGGACAGACAGAAAGTTGTTCCAGAGTGAGCGAGAGCGAAACACAACAAGGCGAGAAACAAACATGATCAAGTGAAAGTCGTCACAATTCAACACCAACAGCAAAGCAAATTACTACGAACGCAAAGTAGATAGCAATGACGTCCGCCGAAGGTAAATTTATTGGACGGGGATGGAGAATCGGCCCAATGCTCGGTAGCGGGGCATGTGGTTTTGTCCACGAGCTGACTGCCCCTCCAAGTGCAAAAAACAACGCTGCCTGGGCTGTGAAAGTCGCGCCGCTTTCCAAATCATCTGCGGCTTCGAGCAAGGGAAAAAAACGAAAGAAGACACTCGAGCAAATCAATGCCGACTTAATTCTTCACGAGTATATCACTCTGCAAAATGCGGGCAAGATTCGTGGAAAGCTAGTTCCTGAAATTAGTTTCATGGGCGATCCACCAGCGTATGGAGAGACGGAAGATAAGAGTGAGTATCTATCGAGACATCCATTCTCCGTTCGATGTGTGTTTCGATCTTTACAAACCTAACGATGCTCCCTGTACCGTTATCGTACTCGCTAGAGTTTCGATTCCTTGTCATGGAACGAATGCAAGCTCCTCTTTCTGAAGTCATTCCGATTCTTCTCGACTCCTCGCAACAACCCAACTCCAAATTAAAAATTCCCATGGGCCAAGTAGCCATCGCAATGCTCAATTGCATCCAGGCAATGCACGAAAATGGAAATCTGTTCATCGATGTGAAGCCTGAAAATTTCATGCTCAGCAAGACCTCCGCTGCCGTATCATCGAAACGCAACACGTCGGATGTGAGCCAGCGCGTTCGACTCATTGATTTTGGGCTCGTAGAGCGCTTCGGTAACATGGCTGCGTGCAAACATCGGGAAGATGCGTATCCCAACGCACCTTTGGTTGGTACTCCGACGTACGCTTCTCTTAATATCATGTCTGGTCACACTGCATCGCTCAGGGACGATGTGGAGGCGCTGGGATATGTGATTTGCGAATTGATTTTGATGATGAATTCTACGGGAACGAGTTCTAGTGGCAGTGGTGTTGGTAAAAACAAGAAGAAGGATGTTTATCTGCCGTGGAGCGATGCAAATTCGGATGCTGCGTTGTTTCGAATCAAGTCGCAAGAGATGGATAGAAGCAAACGGTCCAAGAGTACATTGTTCTCCCGGCTGAAGTCAGCGGGAGCTGACACAGTGATGGACAATTATTTTTCGGCGGTCACGGGCTTGGCATATTCAGAAAAGCCGGACTATGACTCATTACGACGCCACTTGGAGAAACTTGTTGTGGCCGTAGGGAGTAGTTGTAAAACGGCGGAGACGAAAACGACGAAGAAGAGGACCACAAAATCGCCTGCGCGCAAGGCAAATGCAAGTAGTGATGTCCATATTACGCTGGACGACGACGACGACAGCGTGGCAGACTCCATGAATGCTTTTATCGATGAAAATACGGAGAATTGCAAGCCACCTGCTGATAAGAGGCTGAAAAGGGCAGTAGCCAAAGAGAACACCAAAGTTCGTAACCCTACTGGCACACTCAAGGCTCCGACGACTCGTGATGCTGGAACGCAGGCAGGCGAGATTGATGATGCCATGGATTGGGATTCACTCGAAGCCGCCACGAGAACGGAAAGCAGTTCGAAAGCGAAATTGGTTCTTCTTGGAGGTCCCCACAAAGGTGGAGTGATCCCCTTCGGCGGAGATCATCCGGTAACTGTTATTGTAGGAAGGAACCCTGAATCTCGCGCAATGAAAGATGCCATCAAGCTTGCTCTATCAGATGATACGAATGTTTCCCCAGTGCATGTCAAATTTGTTCTAAGTTCGAAGTCGACGGTACTCTCCGTGAGAGTAACTGACATGTCATCATCCAGTGGTACTGTCATCAATGGCACTAGTTTGCCTAGCGGAAAAAGTAAGCAAGCATTTGCGGGCGATGAAATCAAGATCGGTGGGACTACTATTCAGATTCGAAAGGCGTAAGGAACCATCAAGATTGCCCAGAACTTCAATTGGAAGTGGACATTATATATACATCAGGAATGTCATCATCATCAAGCTAGGCTGACCAAAGCGGGGAGCAGCGTGTGGAACCTGCTCGAAAACAACATGTAGAAGATAGAAAATTATTAGCCTGTTTTGCAAGCATCTTGTTAACTATTGAATCTCCACTCTGAGGCATCTTTATTATTTGATTGATCCTGTTACGATTGAATAATATATTGAATAGAGAGAAGTCGAAGTGGATGCACCACGAGTAGCAAATTAATTATCGTACTCGACTTGTTTCATCAGCTTCCACTTATGTCCTTGCTTCCACGTGGGGAACCTATCGCACAACACGCACGAAAAAAGGGGATGATAAACTCATCATGAACGACGCTGCCGAAAATTCATTAGGCATTAATGGCAAGAACAGCATCATCACGATGGGTGGAAATGCTCCACAAGATGAAGCATCGATTTCCTCATCGGAGAGGAGAAGGAAGCGACGAAAATCGCAGGCCGTCGGCGTTGACAGCGAAGGTGGCGACCGAAACGACGGTGTTAATAGTAGTAGTCAAGGCGCCAAATCAGCTTGCCCAACAAACGACGCAGACGTATTGGACATAGTCGTGAAAGCAGCAGTTAAAGTAGACGAATCAGTGGATGATGGTGATAGAAAGCCAGCGGCTGCCAAAAAATCAGGCTCTTCTCCTCTCAACGACCTCGAAGAATATGTCGACGATTGCAAGTGCGATTACGATAACTGGGACAAAAAATCTCCACTGTTACCATTGGCCCCATCACTGGAAGAATACTTGATTGGTGACGGGCACATGAAATACACCCCTCATCCAGAGTGGTATCAATTCACGAAAGATCCTTCAGAGGATGATGCTGGTGGTGGTGGAGTTGCCGTTGGTGCTGTGAGTGGTATGCACGTAGCACGACGCATAGATAATAGTGATACATTGATAGCTCCTGCTACAGGAAGGCGGGATAATCGTGGGCGTTTCCATCGTCGATCTGTATTGGAAACAGTTTTTATGACGGATGAACGGTCTCAATATCATCTGGGTCAGGCGCAACAACCGCAAAGAGAACAACATGATCATGGGTATGAAGGTCTCAATCCAAATAANTCATCTGGGTCAGGCGCAACAACCGCAAAGAGAACAACATGATCATGGGTATGAAGGTCTCAATCCAAATAATCAAAATGGCATATTGAATACCCCCGGGCTCGTGAATAATTCGTTTATGCCTTTGCTATTGAGAAAGACGCAGCTCTTTCAGATGGCAAGAGGTGTACTTCCCGATCAATTTACACGGATGCGTCCTCCTGTCGAGGCACCGGATCATCGTAGGAGACGTAGCGATGAAGAACGAGAGGAGGAAGTTGAAGGCATGATCAATGACGAAAGAGTTGCGGACGAGCCAAATAGACTTGCCGTGAGAGATGTGCTTCAGCATGACGACACCCAGGAGATGCCTGCAAGGACCAGCATTGAACACGCTCCATCTTCTTCGTCGTCCAGAGAAATGATAACAGTTTTTGGACATGAATG
The DNA here is from genome assembly GCA_036939555.1 of Discostella stelligeroides. Lineage (NCBI taxonomy): Eukaryota > Bacillariophyta > Thalassiosirophyceae > Thalassiosirales > Thalassiosiraceae > Discostella > Discostella stelligeroides. The sequence continues at coordinate 11,093 of JALLAX010000287.1, forward strand.
CGATACTGCATTACACAAAGCAATCAAGCTAAATGCAACCGAGGCAGCGCTACGTTTGATTCGTGAGGGGGCCTGGATCGATATTCCTAATGCGAAGGTTTGTTCGATAGTGTTCACGGATTGATGTCATCCGCGTGCATATCTCTCAATACCCTTGACCATTACTTATTCCCACCACTGATTTTTTCTTCCAGGGGGTAACGCCTCTCATCATTGCTAGTCAAGAGGGAAACTTGGACGTTGTTCGGGCGTTACTGAATAAAGGCGCAAATGCAAATATTGCGATGCCCCAACGATCAGGTTCCACGGCCTTGATCCAGGCGTCCCATTTTGGAAACTTGGTCATAGTGGAAGAGCTTTTACGCGATGGAGCGCAGGTTGATCAGGCAAATTTGAAGAATACCACTGCACTTATGAGAGCCTGTCAGGAAGGCCACGAGGTAAGGAGTTCGAGTTTCCTACTTTTTGCTACTCATCTATATTGGCTTGGTTTACTCGGAATGCTCCATGTCTCCTCTCTTCCCTCTAGGGAGTTGTGCGGCTTCTCCTGTCTCACAATGCCGCCGTGAACCGCCGCAACGATGAAAGCATGACAAGCCTCATGCTGGCCAGCCAACGTGGTCATGCAAGCATTGTCAGTATGCTTGTTAAGGCAGGTGCACAAGTCGATGCTAAGACATATCAAGGCTCGACTTGCTTGATGCTTGCCTGCAAACGGAAACACCTCCATGTTGCGAAAATTCTTGTATCTTCCGGAGCTGAGCTCAAATTGAAGGACGGTAAGAACAGGACCGTCCTCGAAACTGCAACGCGGAGGGGGCATGAAGCATTCGTCCAAATTTTGACGGATTCAGCCCAATTTCGCTTGATGCAGATTGAATCTCGGAGGGAACGAAACTTTGAGATGGCACGTATTTGGAAATTGCTGCAGCTAGAACTGGCCACGATACAACTGGGCACTGAAAACATGACAATACACGATGTAGCCCATGGCACTTTCATGGGAAGGGGCAATCTTTTCCAGAAACTTTGTCAGAGCAAGCGAGCGTTGGTTTTAGCAATGACATTGCCTTCGCCACTTGTGGAATTGATCTCAAGCTTNTTGTCAGAGCAAGCGAGCGTTGGTTTTAGCAATGACATTGCCTTCGCCACTTGTGGAATTGATCTCAAGCTTTATACCGCTGCCACTTATTTGGGAGAAACGCCTCATGTTACTAACGAGCCGGAGTACCATTGACCCTGATTCCGCGGTTTTCAACGCACTCGGTAAGGAGCATATCTCCGTTGTCACGTAATGTGTTGGTAATATCATTACCTTAATATCTTTCTGCAATAATTGACGATACAGATCTTATTGATGAGGTGCTGGAAGAGGGAGGATTGCTTGACGCGCTTGATTCAGCAGGCGTTGACCCACCGTCTGATTTTGACAGCTGGGTGAGTGACTGCCATATCATTCATTTACATTCGCGCTGTCATTTATCATCACAATTCTCTCATCAAGTTTGTTTCGATTTCATCCCAATAAAGTCGACTTATCGATTGTGGCGTAGTCGCCTTGAGGTTGAGACATCCCAAATGCAGCGCCGAGCTTGCAATTACCTGCAGGTCCTCGCCCGTGCCCCCCCATCACTTTCAACAATTATTTATTCCCACCCGTACGAGATCCCAGTCGCATTATTGTCAAAGCTTAAAGCTTACCATGACGTTCAGTCAGCTGTTCGACGATTATCCGATGGAGGAATTCACTTTGACAGTTGAGTTTACTACTTTGATTAAATTTGTTTGAAATCCCACGTTCCTCTTCCCTCCTAACGACACCTTCCCCCCCATATTTTTGTGTGTAGCTTCCATCGCAAATGAAATGTTAGTTATTGCACGAATGGCAGTCATGTGGTGTGAATCTAGACCGATGTACTAGTGTTTCTACCTCTAAATTAGGGCATGTGTATCGTAATACACCATGAATCATTTTGCACCTACCATATGCTATTAGCCATGATATGTTCATATCTATCATCTCTTCACAACGAGATTACTGTCATGCCCTCGTATTTTCTCCGCGTTCTACCGTCTTCTCCTCCAAAGTTTGCAACAATTCTGTTCTCATCGTCTCCCACTTTGAAGGGCGCTCTTCAAATGTCTCTGCCCACACATCCTCTGCCTTTGTGGTGTCACTATCTTCACTCGCAA
>JALLAX010000288.1:0-13609 GCA_036939555.1 Discostella stelligeroides
CCCAATCATCATCCCACTTCTCCTTATTCCATCCCAGCTTCTCTGCTGCTTGCTGGGCGTGCTTTGGCATTTCACTCCAGGAAGTGTGTTCATACTTGTGATCCCACGACTCCTTATCCCATCCCAAAGTTTCGCATGCCTTCGTCTCCTCAGTTGTCATATCATGCCAGTGCTTGTCATCGATATCAAGCCACTCCTTGTCATCCCATGACTTTTGCTCAAATCCAATGGCCTTTGCTGCCTTGCGAGCATCCAATGGGAGTTTGGACCATGGGACATCTTCATATTTGGCCTGCTTGTCGGTGAACCCAAATTTCTTGGCACCCGCAAAAGGTTTCGCACCAGGAAATGCGGCGGCGGCGGCGGCGGCGGAGGCGGGAGAAGAAGAGGTGTGATTCTCATGTTGATCCTCCTGATTGTTATTATTGTGGAAAATCTTTGAGAAGACATTTCCTCCCGCGCCACAGCAGGAGGAGATGATGTTGTGCGCGTTCATTAGAAACATGGCCATGGTTGATAAATTTTCAATATTATTACTGCTACCGGAAGATTATTATGGTGTCATCTCACTTCACCTTCACATTCACCTTGTTTAGTTTTTGGTTTTTGTTTGTTCCGGTGAATGTTCGTGTAATATGACAGTAGTACCTCTAGTTTAGTTGATTGTTCTCGCTGTCGGCATTCGGCCGGCTGTGGAGAGGACTGAAGTCTAAAGTGTTTCTGTAACGCTCCATTTTGACACCGAATCAACGGATGACAAGTTTGGCGAATAAATGAGACAATATCAATATCCTTGTGGGAACTCGCTGAAAGGGTCTCGAAGGTCGTGTTCCTGAACAAAGAGAAAGGCAACAGATCTCAATTTCGTTCCATGCGAAAAAAGGACAAAAGGCCAGAGGAGTTGTCTAAACTAGAAGGAACATGTACCGCCAGTCTGCGTAGAGTTGGAAACGTCGGTTTGAACGGAAGGAGAGTGCCTTCTCGAATTTTCAGGCACAGCGGCAGCGCTGTCCCATGAACGAGTCTTTGTGCCATTCGATATTCAATTCATTTTTAACCCACATTATTGCGTCATTCTTTACCTCTAGTGGCCACACTAAGACCATGGACCATGGCGTTCCTTCTACCTAATCGTTTAACCCATGGAAAAAAGCTGAAATCATTTGAGCGCGTGGACAAGGATGAAATCCACTCCGTCGGGCCCACGAAATCCATTTCGTTTTCGTCTTCTTCGGATGACGATTCAGATCAAGACTCCATTGACGGCTCCCACGACGGAGAGCATAGTGTACTCAGCGGATCAACGAACAACACTTCATTCAGTGGCATAGTGGACGAATACACCGAAGGCGACCTACAGACATTAACTCAGCTGGTGAACAAATTACATGCCGCAGAGCTGCAACGGGAGGCGACGAAACAGCAAGCCAACCACAGACAACATAGACACAACGGTGGAGACGCGTCGCCGATAGATTTTCCATCGGAACTTCCAGAACACCCACCACCACAGTTCTCGCCGCTCCAGGCTCCACATAGCCTATCCGTCTCAGCAGTCGACTCTTGGCAAGGGTCTTCCATCGAAATTGTTCCCACGGAACATGTTGCCAACATAATGCCACAATGGGAAAGTGAATGGACCAGCGATCGATTACAGTGGGAAAAGCACCGAAAAAACAGCTTGGTGGTGGTTGCTGATGAGATGATGGAGATCAAACGTAGTCGAACGCTTAATGATGCCGGGGCTCATAGTGGCGATGTTTCTCTGAAGAGAAATAACTCCTTGCCCGATTCGCTGAGAATGCATTATTCGGAGGATGGTCGTAATCACAATCCTAATCTTCATCACTCAAGTCCTCCCAGCAGTAGTCCAACTGTCACCAGAACATCCTTTACCACAGCCACATCGCACAGTCGAAACTACAAGTATGGCAAACCCCCCACACTGCCAAATGCTGACAATCCTAATCCCATGGTCAGTAGGTCATCTAAACGGATAAACAAGAAGCATGCTCAGTACGCTTTATGTGCAGGTATGATGCTGGGAATACGCGAAAGCGTCGGTGGTGCGACTGGCGTTGAGGCAGAGTTGCAAATTTCGGATTGGGAGGGATACGAACGCACTTGGTTGAGTCTAGAGGAGGGGGATGGAACCTGCGAGGGCAGGAAGGAGGGCCAGATTAATCAATCTACACCGAATAAAACATCATCCTTGGAAAACGAGTCAGAGGACAAGTATACTACCGAAACCGCCACTCTTTGCCAATCTACCGGTTCTAACTTATCAACCTCATCCACGGCTCGTCGCTCCAATTCCAGTATCTCTAATACGGCAACCGCGGAAGCATACGCCACCCTCACAACCGAATGTGAGCGCGTCGCCAAGTACAAACTTCCCGCGCATCAGTTCTACCTTGGTTCCAACACCTCCGAACCACTTCCACATAAGTATAAGTTCAAAGTCTATGCGCCACTCGTATTCGCACGAATTCGGAGTCTATTTGGTGTTGAGAAGCAGACATTCTTGCATAGCATATGTGGCAAGTTCAATTTCTACGAGTTTGCTAGTAATGCTCGGAGTGGACAGGTGAGATAATGGTTCACTTGTATTAGAATTGATTTAATCTTAAGTGTTTTCTCATCTCCTTGCGTGGTACCCCTCAACTTATCGACACGAACTGTCTCCAGTTCTTTTTCTACTCCCATGATGGGTTGTACATGATCAAAACGCTCACCAACGCAGAATCCAAGTTCCTACGTGAAATCCTTCCGTTCTATTACCGACATCTCACTTGCAATCCCTCTACATTCCTGACACATTTTTATGGTATGTATCGAGTGTGCATGCCCAACGCCAACAATCAACGGCTGCACTTTGTCATCATGCGGAGTGTGTTTCACACGACTAAGAAGATTGACCGCGTGTGGGATTTGAAGGGATCGAAAGCTGGGCGAAAGGCGAATCCCGGAGATAGCGTTAGTAAAGATTTGGACATTTTGGAGGAGGGACGAAAGTTACGGTTCGCCGATCCCAAAGCTAGGGGGAAGTTTCTGGATCAGCTGGCACGAGATGCAACGTTCCTAGCAAGGCTTGGAATTATGGATTATAGTTTGTTGCTGGGATTACACGTCTGTGAAGAAACGGGAGAGGCCGTTGGTAATATTAATGATTTGGAAGCGAATGATAGCGCTGTCCGTCAGAACATTCCAACACAAGCAACCCGTGAATGTGTAAGGTGTGTCCCTGCCGAAAATGTTGAGCCATCGAGGTCGAACACCCCCCTTCGTCGAGGTATTATGCAACGCGCTTCGTCCGCCGGTCATACCAAGGTTGAGAATGGTGGATTTAATACGACTCTGAAATCTATTCCTGAAACTCCTGTCTCGACTGATGATGCTACCGTTTCAACACCCAGAAATTCCATAACTCCAAGATCTGATTCCGGTATTGAAGGATATGGCGAAAAGCTTGAGGATGGGACACTGGCGAAGAGAGAGATCTACTTTTGCGGTGAGTTCATTGTTGCTCAAGTCATGGTGATGTCTCTTGCTTCATACTGTACCAACGCCATTATCAAACTGCGCCACAAAATGCCACAGGAATCATCGACATCCTGCAATATTATAATGCCCAGAAGCTTGGTGAAACTGTCATCAAAAAAGCGACGGGGAATTCAGGCGAAGACATAAGCTGCGTTGATCCGGAAACTTACGGAAAGCGATTTATCAATTTTATCTCAAATATAATTGAAAGGGAGGCTTGAGCTGAGTGAAGATGTAGTCTTTTTATCCATAAATCACAATTTTTTATCTGAGAGGCAACGTGTATTATTATGACTGCGTCATGAGGCTGTTACTAAATAGCCCGCTGCTTCTAAATCCAACCTCAACTTTGTCACATATTACTAGATATTCAAGAAGACGTATTTATGTTACATTTGGCTCAGGGAAATGGACACGCAAGCCTTATCTATCATACCCTCTTTCTGCCATGCGATGCATTTTCAACGTAGTTTAAGTCATGAGGTTCTCGGAACCTCCCCTTCTCGCAAAATCCATTGGTGATCCAACCTGTCCATCATCTCCCTCTAGCGGCATGTACTCGGCAAGTATGCCTCTCACTTGCTCACGCATCTCTTCTCGAGTCTTACGGTAATGCCAAAATGCAGCTCCGCCGAACGCAAGCGTGATGAATATCATAGAACTCATGAACGTGTGTGTAGACACGCCACCTCCGCTCTTACTTTTGCATGTTTTCGAGGTAACGCACTGTTCGAAGTCACCACAGCCGTTACATTCCTTGCAAATTTTGGGCTCGGTTCCTTCGAGGTAACCATTACACACTGCAGTAAATACAGTCTCTACGGAGAGACCACCTCGAAGTGCAACCGTGTTCACAAATGCTGTCGGAAGAATCACGACACCCCTTTTGACTTGCGCCTGCATTTCCAGATCAAGGAAACTATTTGGAGTGTCCTTTTCAAGTCCACCACTATCTCGGATGCATCTGTCAATGACATCTTCCTTAATGCTTGCATGCCTCATAGCATCCTTTACGCAGTCTTCATTTGCAAAGTAGTCGGGATTGTCACAGCGTTCAATGAATTTTGCCACATAGTCCCACCATTCTTTACCGATTCCGTCGGACTCNTCTCGGATGCATCTGTCAATGACATCTTCCTTAATGCTTGCATGCCTCATAGCATCCTTTACGCAGTCTTCATTTGCAAAGTAGTCGGGATTGTCACAGCGTTCAATGAATTTTGCCACATAGTCCCACCATTCTTTACCGACTCCGTCGGACTCGCCATAGTGATTCCAGATGCAAATACGCCTCAAACTCTCTTTTACAACATCTGCTCCTGAAATACCATGGTCGAGATCATTGTCTGGATCAGTTGCGCAGTACCTGCCGTTGTTGGTGCATAAATTAAAGCACATGTTCTCCCCGTCAAATCCCTGACAATTACTCTTGATTCCATCATAAATGTACATGTGCGGAGTGAAGTATGCACGATCTCCCAATGCTTGGGCTAGGGGTTTGAACTTCTTTTGGAAATCTTTACTCACGGGATCGGATGGTGTGGTCCACAAATCGTATTCCACACGATCATCTGGTTTGGGTAGTGCCCACTGCATTTCAACCTGAACCACGTGATCCGATTTGAGTTCGTCTTTAATTTTATCAGCGTCGACTTTGAACATTAGGAAGGATGGGATGGAAATATCTCCCCCGGAGCCATCATCGGCCATGATGGGCTCGGCGGGTTGGCAAACCTCCTGGCCATTCGCGGAGATGCAACTCTTATCGGAGCAAAGACATGTATTATCAGCAATCACCACACCTGCCGCCCCGGATCGTTGAGCATTGCGAACTTTTTGAACGAAAGAGCATCCTCCCCGATCTACCAAGAGAATGTAGGGAGTGGGCCACGATTCCATTTGTCCTTTGCTGTCCTTTGGACGGCTGGGATAACCCTTGCGGGTGTCAACGGTGGGATCACATAGGTCAGAGTCAGCATAATAAACATTCTGAGCTATGGAACCTCCATAGGGAGGGACGCCAAATAAGGCTTCGCGATGGTCGTATCCTTCAGGACGGAAGAGTGTTTGTGGTACCTTCAAGCGATCAGGGGGAATGGTATGGGGGTAACGAGAAAAAAAAAATGTCAGAATTCAGATACGATTGAAAATTATCAGTGAACTAGAGGTAGTTTCAACGAGTTTCATGAGGAATGCATATCCGATCTTGGCCAAATAATACATGTTCGCGCACGACAAAGCTTTTCGGAAGGCAAGTTCGCGAGTGAAGGATGGTCCACACGCCACACGCTTTCCAACACAAGTACTGACAAATTATGAACATAATGTCAGCTCTGACAATTCAAATCGACACCCCTCGTGTTTCTGCTGCGTCAAGTTCCGCCAACCAGGTTCACCTAATTGTCACATCGCAATAATGTCGACGTGCAAAATGCTTCAACTGCCTCAACATTGCTACAGCCTCGATGCTCCAGCCCATACATACATATGAGTGAGTGTTACGAGGACAAAGATAAACGTGGGGTGCGTCATAATTGGTATATTATATCCTCATCTTAACGATGAGATCTCGCAATTTACACGTGGGAACGAAATATTCTTCCGAAAGTGGGAACACGTACATGAACTTGCAAGCGGCTGGACACTGCATCGGCGGAGTCGGCTCTAGCCACGTTGACAGTCCCCAATAGAATGACTGTAACAATGGTGGAGGGGGAGATCGTCATGAGATGTATTGGTAGTGAGAGAGATGAATTGTATTCGTTTCCGGACTGTGGCTTTCAGGAGTGGTGTTTTTGTTTTTATGTCTCTTCGTCAGAGATCGTCCTTTTTTCGCTTGCATGCCGTCTTCCGTCCACTTCCAGCTTTGGGCGGGGGCTGCTGCTTCCGGTGTGGCGGGAAAACAAGATCTTTCTTCTTCGCTGCGTGCAACTGCGGCTGCATGCTGCAAGACAGTCACAGTGCAAGACGCAAGAACTACTACGATGAGCGATCTCTGTCACAACAACAGAAGTCGCTAATATCGTACAACAACCATGCCTCACCATGCCTAAAACCTCTCAATACTACCGCCAAGAACAGAAAAATTCCCCATGCTATGCAGCATATATTGATTCATCGTCCATTAGCACAGAGGAGGAAGAAGGAGATAATAATTGTTGCTCTGTTCTTTCTTCTACAAAATTTTTGATAAAGATACTAGTACAGCATGGTAGACATTGGAGCCGAACAGAAGAGCCTATCTATGACAATGGAGAAATGAAGAAAGAACTGCACATGATCCAGGTACCATAACAATCATGCTATTTGGTAGATTCGTTATGTCTCTCTAGCTGCTCCAACAGGTCAACAAATATACAAGAGTCCTGTGTTACTGAAGACATGCATGTGAATTGGGATGGACTCAAATTAAGGTCTTGAGAATCACCACCATCATCATTGCACCCATGATTTCCTTGGTAATTACTGATTCCGCTCGTATCACCATCACCAATACAGCTGATAGCTGAAGTGCGATATTGATGCGTATTTTCTGAAGTACCACAGAACTGCTGATTACAATCGCTGAGGTTTTCATGGATTGATTTTTGTTGCGTTTGTTCTTTCTTTAGATTGATCTCATTAGCTTGTGATGTGCCTCTCTCTCTATCATCCACTGCTAGCAAAAAAATATTTCTACTACTNTTTTCTGAAGTACCATAGAACTGCTGATTACAATCGCTGAGGTTTTCATGGATTGATTTTTGTTGCGTTTGTTCTTTCTTTAGATTGATCTCATTAGCTTGTGATGTGCCTCTCTCTCTATCATCCACTGCTAGCAAAAAAATATTTCTACTACTTTCAAAGTCTTTCCACCTTTGCTCCGATTTCCGCCGGTTCTTTCCATTTTGTTCGGCGAGTAATTCCTTGCGCACTCTCTTCAATTCATTGGCAAGGATTTCGGTATTAATATGCCTTTCTTCTAGTAATACCTCAGTTTCAATTTGCATGCGATTCATATTCTCATTGTTGAACTGAACTGCATTAATTCTACCCAGAAGGTCCATCTTTTCCCGCTTATATCTACTTTGTGCTTTCCGAAATTCTGCCTGGAGAAGAGATATGTTACCTCTCAGGGTGGATATTTCATTATCTACTACTGATATGCGGTTCTCCAAGGCAATTATTTCACTCTTTCTCAGGATTAGTCGGTCTTGAAGTTTATCTTCCGCCTCGTCCTGACAATCTAAGCCCTTCTCGCTCTGCTTCTCCTTCTTCGAACGATCCTGCACACTTCGTCTCCAACTGGGTGGCATCCCATTCCCGACCCCATTTATGAAGGACAGATGAAAGCAGGACGCCCATCCATCATCCTTCTCTCGCCTAGCACCCAAAGCGGTTGGCGAATTGGAAGTGTTTTCGGTGCCGTCCTCCGATGCACCGAGACCAATCGAAGACCTTTCTTCCATCACCGCGGTCGCGTTGAGCATTGGGAGACCCCCCATGACCATCTTAGATCTATTTACCAATCCAATCATTTGCCTCAAATACGCGATTCTACTTTTCATACTGTGAATGTTAGCAAAACGTCGCTCTCGATCATCATAGAAGAGACGCAGACAATCTTTTGTCACTTCCCTCAATGAATACAGCTCTTTATAAAAATTGTCAAACAGAGCCTGTGGTTTTGCCATTTTCTGCCTTTGCGGACTGTCGCTGGAATGTGGTTGTGTGTTTGGGTCGTTATTATTTTTGCTGGATCTAAGCCCTAGGGTTTCACCAGGAGACGGAGAACTAGAACCGGTGCCACCGACGTTGGTGGTTGAATTGATGTCTGCCGTCTGGGGCATTTTTGTCTATCTAGATATCGGCCGGCCCGTCACTTTTCTCCAATAAAAGAGATAATAAAGGTGGAAGGTGACCTAGCGGGAGCATGGCTTCGAGATCAGGAGTCGAATCTCTCTCTAGAGGTGAGTGAACAACCCTCGACTTCGGGAGGGGATCTCTATTAACTATTAATGATGTGATTAACATTTAACATCTCATGTCGTGGGTCATGGTGTCCGTAGGTGTCCGTCATGGTCGACGTCGCGCGATCTCTTTCTTCTGGCAACAAATAATGTACCAAGTCCTATGTGAATGTTGGTTTTGCGGGAGGCTCGACTTCTCTCTCTCCAACTCCAATATGCATTGATGTGACTTCACTTTCTCTTCAAAAGCAGGAGGACAACATGAGGTTAAAAATAAGATGATGCTACAATGATGGATTATTTCCTATTGTGGATGCTCTGTGAAATTAGTTCAATCTAAGTTTTTCGATTATGATTTCAGGATACTTGGATCGCTCGAGTAAAATCGCTGCAGCTGCTCGCAAGACACCCATGGACTCTAGTTCTTGCCGAATTTCAATGGCTTCTTGACTCCGGCATTGAGTGGAAGGGTCAACAAAGCATTGTTTTGTTAATTCATTGCCAGATACACATCGCATCAGTAAATTGTACAGTTGTTCCTCGTTTGCGTCTACAATTGCAACCGCCAATGAACATGTATTATTCTCAACATACTTTCCACTACTCGGTGTAGTTATATCTCTCATTACACATGCGTAGAGGTCTCGTGCAAGGCAAGCGGCAACGCGTCGAACAGGGCGAGATGTGTCCAGTTGCATAGCATCCATTGCCAGCTTGACAAGAATGTGACAATGTGATGCAATGGTTATGGGGCTAAGAGTCGAAACAAGCTCACACACTACTGATATTGCTCCTGCACGGAGCAAATCCGATTCTTCCAATGAGAAGATTGGTCCTCCTGTATTCAGGCGAACTTCCCTTTCTTCAGTGCCATTATTATCCGTGTTGCCCTTTTCTCGCCCTGTAAAATACAAGTGTGTTTGTCTTTGAATTAATCGCGCAGTTTGTTCACTATTTTGCAGCGTGGAGCCACTTCCGTCCTGACACATATTATGACCAAAAAGCATGGTGCTCAGCAACAGAGACCCGTAGAGGAAAATCCCACCACCTCGTCGTCTAATCATGAATATTAAAGCTTCCGTAGCCTTGATTCTTTGCTCTGGACTCAACGATACCTCCTCAGATTCCAAATTTGCATCCGTGGTTGCCACCGTAATGCGGAGCCGTCCTTTGGCAATGGCGGTACCAATCAGAGGCATTATTTGAGATGGACAGATATCTCCGATGGCGACCAAGGTTTGAATGCTAGCGAGGTACACATAGGATTCAGGATCTCCAAGGACATTCAAGCAAATCTTGGCCAAGGTTCTTGAAATCAGAGCGAGCTCCTCTTTTGCCGAAAATGTAGGAAGTGGCGTTGATGCAGGTTCAGACACGTCAAGGATCAATTCTTTACTCTTCAATTCATCTTGCAACGACTCGGACAGGCCATCATCGTAACGATGCTCGAGGGATCGAGCTATGTGACGAAGAGTCACAACACCCCTGGCACGGATTGGAGGCTGAGAAGATTGCAAATCAAGTTCGGCTGAAATTATGTGGAAAATTACGTCCTTTCTGTTGCTCCTTTCTTCATCTACTGACATCTGATCATCTTTCGAAGATTCGACTTCACCACGAGCGACAATTAATGCCATTGCATGACTTGCCATCTCAGCCAACTCTGGCGCCGACCGTGTCAATTCAGGTGAATACGAATTTTCCTCGTCATTGTTCACGGAAGAGAGCGTACGTAGAAAAGGAATGATGGTCTCAAAAAAGGATTCATCTGATTGTGAACGCTTCTCAGCTCCAAGCTCGAGCAAGGCGACTAAAAGACTGAGAACGATAGACACAGTTGAAAATAGTTCAGAGTCTTCGTCTGCATCGGTCTTTGCGACAGCCACATTCATACGCGCAGCAGCAGATCTGATTATCATCCCTAGAACTTCAAGAACACTTGAATCGGAGTCGCTATTTTTCTGACCGCATCCAAGGAGAAAAGAAGGTGGGCAACTCTCACTCATCACAGCAAGTGTAATTGATGCGACCATTTTCGTCTCTATCTTTTCACTCGCTGAAATTGTGATCAATCCGAATGTGTGGGCGATCTGGCGACCATTGCAATCGTTCTCCGCAAATCTTTCGTAATGGAGAAGAAGAGAAAGACGGAACAACGAGCTTGCCAACTTTTCAATAAAGGCTTCCGAATCACTGCGTTCGGGACACCAATCTTCCCAAGATTGAGATATGGTTATAAAAGCTCGTACAAGGCACTTTACTCGACATTCGACGGCTCCAACCAGGTATGATACATCACTGATATCGGTCATTTCAATGCTCCGTTGGTAAACCATGACGCATTGCTCGATAGGTTGGACTTCCGATTCATGAAAGCAAAACCCTTGTTTGTCCAATTCATTTGACAAAAGAGATTTGAGCAACTTCAGTGCGATGATATTGTATGAATCGTGACAACTCTGCAATTCTGTACCACCAAGTCGACAAAAAAAAGCAAGAATATGTTCGAGGGTCTTATCAACTTTTCTCATTGCGGCACAATCTGTATTTTCGTTGCCAATCTCTTCAACAAGTGGAGCATTGAATGACTTTGGATAACGACATGAAAATAATGCCGCTAATCGTATTACCTGACCAAAGATTGTCAAATGTTGACCATGAATCGTAACACAAGGCTCGAGTAGGATGATCTTGATTTTTCTCTGAGTATGCATGTCCAAAGATGAAGGAATCATTGAAAGCCAAGTTGCAATAGCTGAAATTGACTGAATTGCAGTGAGTTGATGCGATATCGGCTCCTGAGAATTGGCCACCTCTACTGGAATGAGACCCGATGCTAGCTTTCGGACAAAGCTGGCCTGCAATGTCTCCAATGAAACATGTCTGATAGTGGCCCAAAACGTAAGATGCATTGCCACGGATGAACGCGATCGTATCAAATCATTAGACGATTGACTCTCCAATACTAAGAACGACACAAATTGCGACCACAGCTGCTCCTGGAACTGTTGTGTTTTGCATTGTGCAGATCTTGAACTCCGATCAATACTCATTGGTTCCGTACAAAGTGCACATGCCAATCTTGCAGCGGATCCGGTCATTATATCATCGTTTACACTTGCACGGGTATTTTCGTCATCGCAGTTACCGGGGCCACGTGCCGATGCCACAAACACGTCAACAACTGATCGAACATCATCTTGAGCTAATTTTGTCAAACTTTGACCAATACGAATTCGTAACCAAGTTGGTATCGCAGGAGAGGAGGTACCAGAAGTTACCATGGATGCACCACCGCTCAAGAGAGTACGATATGCCAAAGCAGCTTCACGACTGTCAACAAATTTCTTCTGTGGCGCTCGAATCGATAGCGTCGAAATAACTGAGGATGGAAACGGAATCGGACAAAACAGTAGAGACATCTGCAAGGATTGTAAATGTTCATGGTTCTGCTTTTCCATTCTCTTTTCAGATTCAATCAACGTTGCTAACACGGAATGCTTGCCCGGAACGCAACTTTCCAATTTGGAGAGATACCATCGCAACCTCTCCGCAATGAGTATAGCAAAGTAGACATCACTTAAATGCCGTGGTAAGAGCATGGGACGAAATCGATCCAATAGAATTAAGCGGCCGATACTAATTGCCACAATTGTCATTTCATTATACGCTTGAAAAAGTCGGTAGAACTGGTAGGATTGACGCAGATTGATCGCGTTGTCATCCGAAAAGAAATCTCCGTTAAGAAGATTGTCATACAACGAAACGTGATTGTTTGTTGCATACAGTGTTCCCCATGTCAATATCATTTTTGAAATACGTCCAGCGAGAGATTTTGGGATGGTCTGACTTCGTTTTTGTATCATAAGGGTGGAATATGTATCGATTTTGTGCATATATGTGTCGGCGAATTGAGATTGAGTGTTGTTTCCATTGGATGACTGAGTCAGCGGAGGTAGATACATGTTGGGGTGTTCCAATAATGGTATGAGAGAAATTGATGCGGCGAATTCCAATAAACATGCTACATTGGTGTAATCATTGAGTGATAGCATTCCCAGTGGAGGTGGAGCTTTGTTCTTGTTGTTATTTTTGACAGTATACGGTGGTTGTGCAGATGGTGTTGATGACCCAGCTGGTGGTAATTCATCCATAACCGCGTAACATTGCTCCAAATGACTCAGTAAAGGGAGTATAACTTTAAATAGTATGTGTTTCCGCTCGTCGGCGTCATCCTGCTTTGTTAGAAGTGATCCCAATCTCACATCAGGAAAGGTCTCCCCACAATTTTGCTTTTGTTGCAGATGTTGTTGTGGTTGTTGTTGTGGTTGCTGATCATCATCATTAAGTCCATTCGCTATTTGTATTGCACCAATGGACCTCAAGTGTGCCAGCAACGATCCACAAGAATGAATGCAGCGAACGGCGGCGTTGGCGGATTGCAACTGCACCAGCAATGTGTGATTCGGAGCCGAACGCAGCCCATCTATGAAGCAGCGTATTGCCCCGAGCACTTCAGCGGATCTCTTCTCGCATTCTGATGGGTCTTGTGGGGTTATTGTCTGTAGCATTGGATGAGGTTTGTTAGGGGTTGTTCCTAGTAAGATGCGAGTCAATCATCGTCTATCGTCGTCGTCGTCTTCCCTTTCCCCTTCTACCATTCTTCATTCTTCATTCTTCTTCGCCCCCTTTGTGGTGACGGACAGACGAGCCAGAGTGACATCCACATTCTGTGACCGTTCCAGGTGGTTGTCAATGACCATGGCCACACAGCACTGTTAATGGATTACCCTACCACCAGGGGGACACCCAGCGATCATATTGACATGCACTCAATATGCAATGGTGTTGCAAATGCATTCTCCCTGTCCTTGTTAGGCTTCAGTTTGAGCAACCTAAATTGCATGGGACAGTTCTGTTGTCCTAAATCAAACGATAGGCCAATTTCATGTTGACCTACAATTGCACAGGGCATATGACAGCTTAGGCAGCTTATTTCCATAAGTAAGCTAAAAATGACCTATCCTATCCTATGTACTCAAATTTGTAGGCTAACCTATTTCAATCTTAGAGTGTCATTAGGGCCCATAAGATGTACTTTAAAATTTCAGTTATTA
>JALLAX010000289.1:0-15345 GCA_036939555.1 Discostella stelligeroides
AGAAGGTTGCTATCTCCTCTCATATTCTTCGGGGCTGATTCAAGTTGTGAGTTGCCATCACACAGCAGCTGTTTAATTGTTGGCTTCACATTGAGTATGGTTGTGCATTGAGTGAATACTGCTTAAAGAAGAAGGCAGCCATGTATGACGTTTTCACTCTCACCATTCTGCTGAACTCTATCGGTATTTCACGCAGTTGATTATTCCTGAAATCCACCACCGACAGGACGAACATTCTCAGCATTTCAAGTGGAACCTCTTTTATCTTATTATCATGCGCAATAAACTCTTCCTGTCGTGGTCGAACTTACGCTAATGACTATCCTCTCAGAAACAAAGAACACGTTCTAGAATGTAGGTTACTACTCACCAGTAAAATGCAACTACCAATACTAGTGGATATGGCTTGAATACGATTCCTTGACAAGTCAATCCGACGCAAACGAACACAATTTCCAATCGCTCCATCTATGTCTTCGATTTGATTGAAAGAGACGTTCAATGTTTGCAATAGGATGAGATACCCAATAGATTCTGGAATTGATGATAGTTGATTATTACTCATGTCGAGGTGATGCAATCTACTAGAGAATTCGCTTAGGTTAGGAAATGATCTCCACGTATCATGGCTCAAATTCAGCGAACCATTTTCAGTTGGACCCGTGGCTAAGTCGTCGTACACTTCCATGTCTTTGCTGAGTCTATGATAACGCGAGCGGTTTATGGACCGAACAACCGTAGGGTCCCGCTTGGCACAATCAACGGCGTTTCCAGCTTACTGTGGTGCGTGAAGAAAGTGCTTTGGTTTTTAAATTTCAAAATGCGCTCTTCACATCCAATCATGCTCTTCACCTTTCACTCTGACTTTCGCGCACTATTGTTTCACGTGGAGACTCGAAATACGAAGGACCGGCTATTGCCCCAGAACATTTGTCGTTTTATGAGAGGAATCAAAATTTATTGTGTTGCAGAAAGAGATAATCAAATAGTAGCGATTGTGACTTTCTGTTATACGGACTTTTTCAACCTCTTTGATTACAGTTAGGCTCTTGCGATTTCCCAATCCTAAAGCCTCCGATCTCTTAAAAACCGAAAGTAGGAGTGGCCCGGAACATCATATTTCACAAGGTCGTAACTGTCATGTTCAAAGTTGCCTGAGGCAGAAGATAAGTGCTCTTCAAGCAACATTGTTGTGTACATTCCTTTATCGCCCCACTCATAATACAAAACTTTATTGGAAGGAATTATTTTCAATTGGAAGCATACATCGTGCCACGAGTGCGAGACTTGGACTCTCACTACATCCTTTTTGATCTGGTATCTACCCCACACTCCCCACTTATCTTTGGTCCCATATCCGTGCAACAGCATCTTGCTAAATCTCGGAATCATCTCCATCGGAGTAGCATGTGTCAATGCATACATGACACGCCCATCCTCAAAGAAGTAGAGATATCTGTAATACACAGACTCTAGAATAGCCCCCACCGGAATTTCCGTCCACATGTCACGTTGAATTTTCATCACTTCTTGGTACTTTAGGACGTACAGCCCCCCTCCTGTTCGCACACGAGGACGCATTTCTAACATTTTTCTGTAAGAATTACCAAAGTGGTTGACATGCAATGTTTTTCGTTTCGATTGATTGAGGTAGATTCTTTGACATAGCGAAAGGCATTAGGGTTTGATGTCTCTGCTTCTTTGGAAGAGAGTGAGAAATGTTCATCCGAGTACATTGATGAATTGTCATCTCCCTCATCATCATCATCATCTTCTTCTTCAGTTTCTTCCACCCCAGGATTGAAAATCAACGGGGGTTGCCAACCAGTAGCGGGAGATTCACGCGTCAACTCTACATCTTCTTCTACCACCCCAGACTGGCGTTGATTATCAGAATGACCCTCCGAATCATCAACCGCCCTCGACAGAGACATGTACTCCTCAAATTCTCCTATAGACTTCATTCCATGTTGATTTGCGATTGCTCGTCGCTCATCCCTTGGTAACATGTGCCATATTGGCCATGTGAGTTCCCACGAATCCCCTGCAGACGATTGTATGTAGAATGGTCCAGGTTGACCATTGCCAATAATATCTGAGACATCGCTGTCTTCCGTCTGTTGGTTTTTCTGGCATATGATGGCATCGACAGAAGAAGAGACACCATCAAATTCGTCATGATCATCCACGACACCCATAACGTTGTCCTGTTCAAAGAGACCCTGCTCCTCTCGATCCTCGGCATCCTCATCTTGATCATCGTTCCAATTGGATGAGCGACGTCTGGCCTCCGAGTCTTCAGGTATGGAAGGGAGTACCATGTCTCGTTCTCTCGGGGACATGTCGAGATGTAAAGATAAAGAGCCGGCGTGGTTATGTCATCGTATTGACACTGGACAAGGATATCTGAGGATATGGTTTTGTCATGTATGTAGAGAACTTCGAACTTCGAACAAAGCAAGGTTCATGTCGGTCGTCGCCGTCGCGCGTCAGCATGCGGTGAGAAAAATAATACAAAATACCGCACATGGCGATAGGTTGGCGAATGCTGCAACCTGCCATCTCCTGCATCATGCCAGATCATGATCATGCCATCTGCCCGCAGCTTCAAGCTCCAACAACAACAGCAACTCTGCCCAAACCACCCACCACCTTCACCATTCCAACAGCATTAGCAGCTCCAACAGAACGCGAAGATCATGAATTCCTTCTTTCGCTGGTATCCATGCGTCCTCGTTGGCGTAGCAGGGCTTCAAGTCATTGTGATTGCGGCCTCAGAGTTTGGATCTCCTTCGCTCCTTGCCAACGCCAAATTATTGGTGCCGACGACTACTTCATATTTTGCTGCCCGACACCCAACTAATATTCCCACTGCCCCCAACACCCGCATCCTTGCGTTTACAACATCAAAGACCATTCATTTAACTCAGAATAGTGGACCTGTTTCTGGTCGATCAAAGTTTCTACCATTAAAACGTTCGATTCCATCTTCTAGAAGGAATATTTTCACGCCTCGTTCATTTTCACACCATCGTAGTCATGGTACCTCGACGCCCATTTTCATGTTGTCACCAGAGAACCGGGAGCTCATTTCAACGGTTGCTTCCATGTCCTTTTGGCCAGGTATTAACTATATCAACGAGGCAATTACATGGATACTAGGACTCTCCTTAATGCTTCTGGGTGCATCGTTGCTAGTTCCCAAGCCCAGCGACGAACGAGGACAGCAACAATTTGCCATTGTCACCACAGGTGTTGATGTCAATGTTGTGAATGAAAATAATAATGATGATGCAATCCTCACACCCGGAACCTACGCAGATTCCAATTCAGCCGAGCGTCTTGTGACGGACACCGTGATAGCAAAGGCATCTGAGGCATTTGACTCCACGGACTTTGAGAATGAGCCACACCTATCGCCGGAGTTGGAAGATATCGAGGCCGCGTTTGAAGTGGCAATACTTGCCGATGCCGCACATGCAATGGCGGATGCTGCTGAGAAGGAAAATCGACAGAGTAAGGCGGCCATGTTGGAGAGAGAAAAGGAACTTGAGTGGATTGAAAGTCAGGATGAGGGCGAATCCAATCGTGGTATTATTGGATCGAGTAGTAGGAATGAAATATTCCAGCGGTCATTACTCGCTGCACAGCTGGCACTCAAATCATGTGAGCGAGCAAAGAAGAAGAAGGAAGCGTTTCAAAGATCGCTACTGTCGTCGAGAATTGCATTAGAAATCAAATCGAGAGAGAGTGTCTTCGAGCAGCAACGCAATATGGAAGCGATGGCGATAGAGTGTGATTCTGATTCCGTGTCTGCAGAAGATGATTTGCAGTTGAGTGTAGAAAGTGTTGCTCTAGCAGGAGCAGGCTGCGAAGAAATCAGCGAGACTGTTGTAGAAAAGGACGGTGGTAAAGCAACAGACTGGGACTCGTTACGTGAATACTCGCAAATCTCAGAAAAGGGAATCCAAGAAGAGGAAACTGTCGATGATATTGTTAAGAACGGTGACACGCAGCCTTCATCACAGGTAGACACTATTTCGTTTCAAGATCAGTGGAAAGTAGAAAACGAACCAATCCAAGTAGAGACATCTGATGACTTAATGAAGGATGACAGCACACTACTTGTAGCACAAGCGGGCACGTTTTCGGCAAAGGATCAGTGGAGAAAAGACAGTGTTCATGCAGTCAGAAAATACATTCATCAAAAGGCAATTGAGAAAACGAAAAAGAAGATGATGCTGAAGAACAATATCGATGACGGCACGATTGTGACGGCTAATAGTATTGAAACTATCAATATCGTAGATGAAGAACAATCAGAAGATATCGTCGCAATGGCGATCAACTCTAAAAGCATCGGTGTCATGAAACCTTTTCATAAGCGTTTACATATTAGACGAATGCCTCGTCGACGCAGATTGTTGGTTGTAGCACTGGGGCTAGTCATTACTAGAAGGTTATTCCTTGCATACTTTGGGAAAGCTTTGAGTATAGTTTGAGAAAACACGGAGGGTCTGATACATGTTGCGCGTTCAAATCCTTTTTGCACAATCACTCCTAACGAGAGGGTACCAAATTTTAGGGATAAATACGAACGATGAGTAAATCCACAGTCCTGTTGCAATCATAGGCAAGACGATATCGCGAGACCCTAACACATCTTCATTCATCACTCTTAACATCCATGTTCCTATGACTATTCCTCTATAAGAATTGGCAATGCAGGTAAAAGGGAAAATCATCCATTTCCGACTTTCCCCGTACAACATTATCATGCATTCACCAGCTATTTGTGCTTGAAAGATGAATAAATGAGGAGATAGTAGGTGTCCATTCCTCCTTGTTTCATTCTTATTGAATAAACCTTCAAGAATTATCAACCACGGTATCAGGATGGTGGTCACTACTTCTAAAGCTGACAACGTGTTGAAAATATTCCTGAACCTTTCCACTCTCACATTCTTGGGCCGTTCTCTTGATTCGAAGGACGCAAGGAGCATAATAAGAATCGGGCATACACAGGCCACGACGTAATCTCGATGCGGAATCTCTCTTCGGAATAGAATGGCTGTATCATGTATTGACGATGAATTTTGTATTAAGACAAAGGTCAAAGCCACAAAAACAATATTATTATGAGAGGGACCATCACATTATGGTGCATGGAATCTACGGAGAAAAACTGATATCATTCATCACGTACAAAGGATAAAATCTCCACAAATCTATGCAGTATGATTTGGTTGAAAGAGGAAATAGTAAGTAGGTTGAAACAATTTGATACAAGCAGAGATCTGATTGAGGACGCACGGTTCCGAACAGAAGTCGAAGAGGCCCCGGTGTTGTGACAAATTCGGTGGTGGAAGGAACAGCACGTCCAGCTACAGCACCAGTAATACTATCATCATTATCGGCTCGATACTCGCTTTCTGATAGATCCGTTGCTATTATACTTTTTGTCATGGTAAGAATGAATGTTTGATTTCAAGTAGTGTTCAGATACTCCCAGCATCGTTCTCAGGACCTAGAGAGAGACGGAGTGAATGTTATTGTTTGAGACTGAGAAGATGAGAACACTGGACGGTGACAACGCGGGAATAAGTACCATACCAGCACTGGTGACATCTCCATTCTTGATGTATCTAACAACTTGACACTGTCTCATAGCAAGCCAGAAGCCAGAATCTCCATCCAATCAGCGAGACCCAACAAGATCATTCTACATTTCAATTCTCCGTACTACTCATTTCACTAGAGACGAAGCTCACAAAAATCACTATCGTAACACAGCTGTCCATTCACCACTCACCACCACAATGAAAAGATCAGTATCATGAATCATGACCAGCAACATCAATCCTATCAGCGATTCATTATACCTTCCCGACAATAGAATAGGATCCAATCAGGGCGAGCAATCGGACCTGCCTCAACCGGCGAAACGAGCTAAAATGGATCCCGCGTACTATTTCCAAGAGGAGGCTCGCGAGCAAGACGCCGTCGACTTTGCTCTACAATTTTTACAGCGAGAGCATGACCGGTACCCCCTTCGTCCATCCCTGGAGTTTTCTGTCACTCCTCATAGAGAATCCATCGGCTTGCAAGCGAGCGAATTTGTCACTCAGATTTGTACCACGATTAAGGCTTCTGAACTTCCTTTTGGAGATTCATACGCTCGAGCGCCTGTGGATATTGTCGTCGCATTGGATGTCTCTGGATCCATGCGGGTGGAAAAACTCGATCTTTGCAAGAAGACATTATCCTTACTTCTCCGGGAGCTCCACCATGATGATCGATTCTGCTTGATATCTTTTTCGGATGATGCGAAGATTGAAGTTCCCATGCTGAAAGTAAGTGACGAGCAGAAGTTGAATGCCGTCCGCATCATTGACAAATTGCAAGTTCGTGGACGAACCAACATTGCCTGCGCCATCAGCTTGGCTGGAGAAGTGGCAAATGGAGTAAAGGTGAGAGTAATATTTCATTATTGAACCTTTAACCTCTTGGACCCCAGGATATACTTTTGCTCAACTTCCTCGTTGTATGCACAACTCACTCAAGGACCCAAATAAGGTTAGAAGCGTGTTCTTACTCACTGATGGTAATGCAAACGTTGGTAAGGGCTCCGATCTGCACCAATGTAGATTTAGTAAACACTATGTTCATTCACTTAGTTTGCCATGTGCACTGTATTTAGGTATTACTGAAGAAGCCTACCTGACAGATTTGACTGGGATCTTTGTCGAAAGTGGTCGTAATCCTCATTCACCACCAATCAGTCTTCACACATTCGGTTACGGACCAATGCCGGATTCAAAGCTGCTGATGAGCATGGCTAGAAAAACACCTGGAGGCAGCTTTTACTCAGTTAGAGACAATTCACAGATAGCTTCTGCATTTGGAGATGCCATTGGTGGAATTCTTTCTGTTGTTGCCCAGCAGGTAACCCTGTCTATTTCGATGCCAGAGGAGGCTTCAGAGCTCGGNATGGCTAGAAAAACACCTGGAGGCAGCTTTTACTCAGTTAGAGACAATTCACAGATAGCTTCTGCATTTGGAGATGCCATTGGTGGAATTCTTTCTGTTGTTGCCCAGCAGGTAACCCTGTCTATTTCGATGCCAGAGGAGGCTTCAGAGCTCGGTGGTAAAATTATTACGATTCATCACGACAAAACGACGGAAATATCGGATGGTGTGTTTCAGGTGACTCTGGATGACATGTATGCGGAAGAGACACGTGATATTATTTTTGAAGTTTCGCTAGCGTATCCAAAGGGAGCAGATGTAGATATTGATCACCCCCGTCTTTTCCCACATGCCTTCGTCGAGCTGTCGTATTTTGATACAATCAAGCACGTTTTCATTGGACCGTTGTCGTGTACGGCACAAATTGCCAGACCCAACAACGATGATTTAGGCTGGCCCAACTGTTATGTTGCTATTCAATGGATGAGAGTCCGCACTGCTAAGGTAATCGCCGATGCATGGCAACTTGAGCAAATTGGTGATTTAGATCGCGCAAAACAGAAACTGATTGGTTGGATTGATGAGTTCAGGAAGGAGAAGTTTGAGATTGGATCAGATGAACCTCTGCTTGATCAGCTCCTGGTAGATTTGTTTGGTTGTTTGGACATATTAAAGAAGACGAATTATGATGCATACGTCGAAAATGAGCTTGGCATCAGAATGCAGGTTAGTTATGTAAATGTCCATTCGCTCCTCAGGTCATCTATGTTGGATTCTAATTTACTTCTGATCCCGCACAGTCTCACCTATTGCAAAGATGCTCGGAGCCCATCGGTAAGAGAAGTGTGTATCGCACAGCCCAAAAGTCTTTGCGTGCACATACGTTTGAACGGAACATAGTATGACCTGCTGCAACGATGAAAATACGAAAATGAACGCATTGCTTGAAAAACAAAAGATGGTACTCGAATCGTCATGATTAAACTACTTGTGGCTAGATTATATAAAATAAGACAAAGTTAACTATTATGTGTGTTGAAGTGGAGGCCAACAGCTTCGCCAGCAATCAGGCACTCAAACCACAAGGTATGATTCATCGAAGATCGAAGGTCGAATCATTTCGTCGGTACTTAATCTGTGATGACATCACGAGCAAGCAGCTGGTCAAACTGTCGCCCATCCTTGAGCATTTTTGCCGCTTCTGCTACCTGAACATCCGACTTTAGACCTCTCTCAATCAACATACTATCGGGCAAATACCTTGCCAATATGGTCTGTTCTAGATCCTCTACGATTTCAGCCTGAGGCAGTCGATACGCTGTTCTTCAGATACAGGCCTTATTATCTAACAAATAAGGAAGTTTCACAGAATCAAACTTACTTTGTAGGCAAAAAAATCCTTCTTCACATCTTTCACAATGTCCGCTCTCAGGGTCTCGAGTTCCTTCCTCGCGGAGTCGAATTTACTGGCCTTCAGCTTCTTTTGTAATTCATTCAGCTGGGATTCGTAGACAACTTCCAACTTTATGTCACCTTCCTTTTGTCGTAGCTCGACAAATCGCTGAAAATCCTTGTAAGTGGCGTCATCAACCTTGAATTTATCTGTTAGCATATGATTTTTGCTCCATTCGGCAGCATAGTCAGAGTATGCTCCAGAGTTGAGGAGAATGACCTCCAATGGTGATGCTTTCTGCGGCTCTATTTTGTAATCCACTTCCACGCCACCACCATCTTTCACTTTCCTTCCATGCGCCGTGAGAAAAATATTTCGATCCTTGTCGGCCACCTTTTTGGATTTGTACTTGCCGCCCCCATTCTCTGCGTCCGCAGACGACCCTTCCTCGTAGACGGTGCTCTGGATACATCTTCGCGCATACAAACGGCGGTAGAATTACATGAGCTATCGCTGAAGGGAGCAAAAAATCCATGACCTAACATCGAAAATTACGTACCTTCCGCTAGGAGTGTAATATTTTGCCACGGTATATTTCAATGCTGTTTGGTAGGGAAGGTCTTGAACGTTCTGAACTAATCCTTTTCCGAATGTCCTTCCTTTTCCAACGATCACTCCCACATCAAGATCTTGAATAGCACCAGCAACTATTTCGGCGGCGCTGGCTGTTTGTTCATTGACCAATACTGCAAGCCGTGTTGTTGGATCGAGAATGGGTTGAGTGATACTCTTATAAAGAGTTTCAGGAAATCCGCGGCCTTTCGCACTAACAATATCAGATCCATGGGGAACAAATAGAGTTGCAACATCCACAGCTGAAGTTAGAAGACCTCCAGGATTGCTCCGAAGGTCAAGAACAAGACCCTTCAGCTTGGTTGGATCCGTAGCTACCAAGCCCCAGTCATCTCTTATATCCGAATCACTGGCCGCTATCTGGGACGAGCCATGTTGGAGGGCGCGGATAGCATACCGTACCTCGCGTCCAGCGTCGCTAGCAAAGCCACTAAGATCGATATATCCAATTCCATCGCTCGGATCTCCGATGAACCCTAGAGATGAAACTTTGTGTGAGCACTTCATCAGAATAAATGGTGGAGATTCCGAGGCAAGTGAACGTACCAAAATACTTGACATCGGGAATATGCACGACACTTCTCTCTAACGTGATAGTCTGGGGTTCATTTGTCTCCTTCCCAACGCCTTCCCGTAAGAACGTGATCGCCACCGGAGTGCCAGGTTCGCCTCGCAAATGATTTCGTACTTCATCCACGGCGGTTGTAGGTTTGATTTCAAAGTCATCGATTGCAAGAAGCTTATCGCCCACGCGCATCCCAGCATCATAGGCGTACCCTAAATTACACATTAATATCTCCATGAGGTTCAAACAATAATATCCAGTCCAGAAACGCAAATGTCCCGCACAGTCACCTTACCTTCAAATGCGGACACAACACGAATACCATCATCCATGGACTTCTTACGAGCTCTTTTGCGTTCGATTTCATCTATGTCGACATCGTCATCTTTTATGGATACTTTTTTCTCATTTTTATTAATTCGACCACCATCCCGTCTGACGGCAACTGGGGGCGAGGAGCTCGATATTGAC
This sequence comes from Discostella stelligeroides, assembly GCA_036939555.1. Classification (NCBI taxonomy): domain Eukaryota; phylum Bacillariophyta; class Thalassiosirophyceae; order Thalassiosirales; family Thalassiosiraceae; genus Discostella; species Discostella stelligeroides. The sequence continues at coordinate 10,032 of JALLAX010000289.1, forward strand.
TTGTCAGAGAAAGAAGGCGATTCGACTTCCTCTGTGTTGCTACCAGGTACAATCAGTTTCTCTCCCAACGAATTGTCCTCATCCTCTTGTAACAACTTCAAATTTGCGCCACCACGAATAACCAAGCCGACACCACCATACTTTCCAGTGACGCTTTCCTCCAGTTCTTTCGCCTCCAACCTGCTCTCAAACTCGGTGTACGGATCCAAGCTGGCGGTCATGGCCTTCACACCTGTCTCAAACAACTTTTGTACATCAACCTTGTCGACATAGGCATCGTTCAAATCGTTCAGAATAGTCTCGAATAGAATAACGGGCTGATTCACATTGTTCAAATTCTTGTTCGCTGCATTAATTTTGCTCGTACCTTCCGAAGGAGGGAAAGTACCGATGGCACCTCCATTGAACGCATCATTGTAATCCGCAAGTAACGGTAGAAACAGGAAGCCGAGTGTCGCAACACCTCCTGCAATGAAAGATGGCAATGCAACTTTCAGTAATGAACTAGTGCTTATGTTGGCAGTAGCGTCCAAGTCTGCTTCGATGTTCTCATCTTTAGCATCAATAGCGTTGTCATCACCCTTTCCTTTCCCGAACTTCCCAAACAAAGAGAGAGAAGTAGAGGAAGCAGACGCGGGTGAAGCAGATATCCGACTATATATTGACAATTCGTGCCCATTACTGTTGCCATGGTCGGTATTGACACATCTCCGATCTGCGGATGGCGATCGAGGAGATGCAATTACAGCAAGTCGGGCAGGTTTATGGATGCTGGATATCGTCGTCGCTTGAAAAGCAAAACCTGAAGACAACTGCAAAACTAACAGGAGTGCCTCGACCTCGAACAATAACAATAGCATTTTTTCTCATGAAGAATTTGTATGATGACTGATGATTTGATTGATGCAATAGCAGAGTTCGATGGAAGTCGGAGCAACGAAGAATAATGATAATTCTGTTCAAACAATTACGAACCAACTATTTCGCGATCCCAAACTTCAGCACAAGCGCTTCCCAACCGAGGACGGCATCGAAGAATAGTATTGTAATTTGATTTATTTCTTGCCAGCTGACAAGGCAAACCTCTAGAGGCTATGCGGAGTTCTGCGAACAGCGTAATTTGATTTATTTCTTGCCAGCTGACAAGGCAAACCTCTCTCTAGAGGCTATGCGGAGTTCTGCGAACAGCCGGCCGCCGACGTCCAATTCAAGTTCTGAGCAAGTGAAGTTCGGTCGGCTCGGCAGCAGCGGCAGCCGGCGGGCGGGGCACGCACACCGTGTCTCTGACTCATCAACGGACAGACGAGCATAGTGGCAACAATCAACAATCAACAATAGTTTGAATATATCATTGATTTCTTGGTTTCTTCTCCCAATGAAAAGAGGAATGAGGAATATACTCTTGGGAGAAATAGTCTGAATTACACAAATCAACCACTTACTTGCAGGTGATCAATAGGATTAAAGATTGTTCTTCATTGCATCTCATTGCATCTTCTTACTTCTCTCTGTATTGTGCCCAAAAAAAGAGTTCTAAAATATAACTAACACCAATGCCATGGCTAGCTAATTAGTGATTAAAGCAGTCCTAAAGGCTTAACCAAGATGTATCATGAAATTTGATCTACTTAGGGGCCAAATATTACCCAAAACTTTTTGGGCTTGACAAGAAGCTTCATGAATTCACAGTTCATGAAAAAAACAAAAACTAGTAAAGCAGTGAATGAAGCATTTTTTCACCAAAACGGAATAACCCACTTTTTGCAGTCCCTTCATGAATTAGAGTGAATTAGTTTGGTTTTTGATCATCTTGTGAACATCATATATCCTTGCATACACACCAATATTTGTTCTATTTCACTCCAGAATGATACTGCAAGGACAGCTAATTACGTCCAGCCAATGAACATTTTATTTCAAATTAATTGCTTTAATTGTACAGGACCACTCTCCATTATTTGTATACGATATCCATTGTTGAGTGCTGCCATCCTTGTCCATCACTCAAAATTCGGAGTTTCAGTGCATGAGGGCGATGTTCATGAATTAATGCATCTACTTCTTTGCCTTTCACCAATGAATATTCAAGGTCAGCGCGGGGATAAAGTGGAGCGTGACGATCATTCACCCATACGTAATGATGTGAAGTACTACTTGGTTGACGGTCATCCCTATTATTTGTATTTTCTTCATCATCTTCAATGCTGCCCCTTTCATTTTGATCAAGCCATTCACCGTGCTCCCATCCGTGAGTAGTTTCGATGAATCTCCTCGCAAAGTCAATCGATATCGACAAGCACCCCCTCATGATGATGTCGACATAGCTCTGGCTTATTGGAAACGCTCTGTCGGCTGGCGCGCTGGGAAGAAGTTCGTAAGGACACTGCAAAAGAATTGTCATAAAAGCATTCATCGGGCACAGGGCACATCCTGACCTACTTACTCTTCATTTTGGACATATACCCATACCGCAATCGCTTCATACTCATTACACGACGTATCGGTTCCTAATTTGTCAGTCGTCTTTCTACGTTTTTCAGAAGCCTTTTCGAACACCAGCCGACATTCCGAACATTTGACATCCCACGTATCAATTTTCTCCCTGGATGATGACGATTCATCGTTATTCTCTGTATCAGTAGATTCTGTAGGCCACAAGCTCATGGACTCATTGATCAACAATTCCGAATCAACGTGACGATGAATATCAGCCACATCTATCCTCTGTCGAGAATAACCTAGTTCCCTCTTGTCAAAGCGAAATAATTCTTCCTCATCGACACAAATGAGTACACCATTGCAAACTGCACCACGTCGAAACCTGACACCCACCGGCGTCATACCACGAACGGAAGTTGTTGGTGTATTATTCTCGAGGCCAGAATGTGCCTGCCTTCCGTAGAAGGCCCGCGGTGACGCTGACCACGTCCGCTCGATATGTTTGACGACGACGGGCTCAGCTGTGGAGTTGCTCAGAGTCGGAGCGGTGATGGCCCTTGATTGCGGACAGATTAGCGAGCCGTATCCAAAGATAAAGTTCTTCATCGTTAAATCAAATCATATTGGTTACCCCAAATTATTGATCGTCATCATAATATCATGTTCTGGTCTTGGGGTTGGGGGTCTTGGATTAAGGTTTCTCCCTGGGTGAGAGACAGACGAAGCACTCAAGCTACACGATATGGTAATTAACAATTAACTCAACCTCCGCCTCAAACGATAGCAATGACAGGGCGACTTTCATTTCATTCAAAACCTCATGCTGGAAGCGTGCCCGAGCTACCCGATATAGCGATATGGGTGAGGGCAATCTCCCTCTTGCGTAATTATTTGTTACATCGTCATGTACTACTTCTTTTTCAGGTCTCGCGCTCACATTGTCATCTGCCTGCAATCATCCAATATTGCCATTATTACATCATTTCTATAACAGATTCGATTCGTATTAGGTGCGCTGTATGGAATATTTTTGGGAGTGCGTAATGAAACAAGAGGGATCACCGCTGCCCTCTTTGGTTNTAGGTGCGCTGTATGGAATATTTTTGGGAGTGCGTAATGAAACAAGAGGGATCACTGCTGCCCTCTTTGGTTTCAATCTTATAGCCTTTGGTACGTTGAAATTGTTTGTTCATGTGGTTTGTAGACCGTCATCTTGCCATTAAATTTTACATTGCTATAATTCCCGCTATGTTCCAGTGCCGATGTTCTGGCTCAACGCTTTTCTAGATGCTGACATGGATAGCTACAAGTCACTAAAATTTGCTGGTGTTCCTAATGCGTTATGTCTATCCTTGCTTATTTGGATCGCCATTTTCACCATGCAACACGAAGAATCCGAACTATCGTTGGGGAGAATAATTTCAAGTGCTACGACACAGGTGCAAGGGGCGGAGGACTCGTCTGAACCCATTTCACAAATCGCAGATGAGTTTTAAGCCCGTGATGTTGTCAGACAAGTAATCGAAATGAAGTTATTCATCGATTGTGTGATTTCAATTTTGTTCAGATGTTTCCGTCAATGTCCATGCACTGACTGCCATCAAACACGCAGTTTCAGCGCGAAGAACCGAAGATCCAAGAGACACGCATCGAATAGGCGTCTCACCTTGACCAGCATATTTTGAGCAGATTTCATCGAACAGCTTCTCTTCGTTGGCGGACCAACCCCCTTCTGGTCCGACTAAGAATGATGATTTTTTGTTGACATGTAGAGCCTTTAGCACTGGAACGGTATCTTCCCCAGATCCACGCTCTCTGCATATCAATAGAACTCTTCTCGCATTCTGTTTGGTTGTCATACCCAGAGTATCATTTTGGTCGCCTAGCTTGGCGATGCCGTTCGTTTCCTTCTGCGCCTCCCACTCTCGACACCAATTCTCCACTACATCCCGAACCGTCCATAAGTCACCATTTGACTTACCACACAGAGACAATCCTATGTCACAGGTTATCGTCGGGATTCCCAATCGTTCGCACTGTTCAGAAGCTTCAATCGATTGGAGCTCAAGTTTGTCTATTCGCAAATCAGTTTTGTCTTGAGCATCGTTGCCAAATGCGGTTAATGCTTCACCTTCCATCCGATCTGACTTCACTGGAATCAATCTACCCACCCCTAGCTCTGTACATTTTTCTATCATTATCTTCATTCTTGGCTGCTTTTTGAGTGGGACAAAGAGGATCCATGGTCTGTCGTCTTCACTATAGTCTTGCGCTCTCAACTGAATGATGCACTCAGCTACAAGAGAATCACCCCCACTTCGTTCATTAGGTGAACGAACAGCTTTTTTGCTTCTTTTTTTCAGGCTCGCTGAATATTCATCGTCGCGACTTGTCGATGCGTGAACTTTTGCTAGCCATTCACCATCTCTTCCATTGAATATTCGAATCCTTGCCTCATTGTCAGCGGCACCATCAGTTGATCGCGGCTGTCGTCGATTGCTTGTTCTTTTACTACTCATTATTCGCATAACTTTAAGGAGATAATGGGCCTGATCAGGAAGAAGAGGAATCATGGCTCCCGTGGATAATGTATGCATACTCTGCATGTTACGGCTTTGACCAACATAAAGGCGTGGCAATGTCCAGTATTGTCTTTGCTCGTGATTCTCTGGTGTTGCATAATGTGCTCTAGACTCAGACATGGAATCATGTTGTCGCAATGAACAAAAGAACCGACATCTGTTTACGACATGATTCGTGTCTATGCTTTTACCTTGCGATGGCACCGCGAAGGCTTCTACCAACTGCATTGATGCCATCGCAACAGCGATGACACGGACCACGCGAAGTTGCGACGCTATCATGACAAACCTAG
>JALLAX010000290.1:0-12787 GCA_036939555.1 Discostella stelligeroides
CTGTTTGAATGCCCTGTCACGGCCTAAGCCGGACATTTCATAGGCTTCATTATGGGGTAGTATTGCAACATTAACAATTCTCGTGATAAAATCAAATAAACACACATTAAACGAAATTATAATAACATTACGATCAACTATCCAAAAACAATGTCAAAATCATCTTGGGAACCAGGCACAAAGTTGGACAAGATCAGCCCCAGGTTGACGGCAGACAGACCAGGGGGGGGGATATTTTCAGTACTCCACTTCCACCTGGAACTTCCTATGGTAACTGTCCTCTTTGTCCTTAAACACTGCGGTGAATAATTTCTAAGCACCCCACAGGGGATGACCGGCCGTGGCAGGTTTTGATCTTAAGGTCGCCGGCCGAAATCCGTAGGAGTCCTTGTTTTGAGGGTGAGGGATATTTGTGGGGGTTGTAGGATATATGTTGTGATTTAATTTGAAGCTCTAATAGTCTTGATGGGTGTTAACCTGTTGTATTACTTCTGGGCTTAAGCGCCGCTGCTCTGTGGGAGCGCGGAGAAAATTTGCCGATCCGAGGAATTCCTGGTTCTTCCTTGATTCTTTGCTTTTTAAAGGGGAGAAATGCCCTTTGCTTGCTTGCTTGCGTGCTTGATGGTATTCGCTGGGCTTGTATGACCGTCCGAGTGGTGCCGCTGGGTTCGTATGACCGTCCGAGTGATGACCGGTAGACAAGGCTTAATTGCTGCCGCCCAGGGGGGAGCGCCGCGGAAAAACTTTGATGATCCAAGGAATTCTTCGTTGTGCCGATGAGTCTTGAAATGCCGATAGGAGGAGAAAACCAGGGGGGTGTTCGTAGGTTCGGTAGATTCTTTGTTTGGTTGATAGAGTTGATAGAGCGTTTCTTAATTTTCTATAGTAGTCAAACCTTGCATCAACCTAGCCATAGGTGCCGCTACCATTTCCAACCAAAGAATGGTTGGTGGATTCAGCCACGGGGCTGGTCAGCGCGCCGGTGCGCCTGTCCATCACCCCAAACATCATGGAAACTTGCCCACATTCCAGAACACATTACTCGCCTCATCGTAGCTTACTGCCCGTGCTCTTCCGCAGCTCGCTCCGGACTCAAGACTGTCTACCGACAACATGTAAACTACATTCAATCAGAAAACATTAGTCGCACGCCATACCAACTATTCTTCGACGACCTAGTGGCACAACTCAGAACATGGCGAGCTCAAAACGAACGACTCATATTATGTATCGACTTGAATGAACACTCACTCAAAGGAAAGATCTCAAAGAGACTACGGTCAGATGATATCGAGTTGAACGAATGTACCCATCAGTTCTGGCCAAGCACATTGGAACCAAACACTCATATTGACGGTTCACAGCCCATCGATAGTATCTTTGCTACTCTTGACATTGACGTCACTAACTGTCTACTTCTCTCTTTTCACGAAAGTATTGGCGACCACCAAACCACCATCTTAGAATTCACGACCAAGTCAGCAATAGGGAAATACCAAGGTAAAATCGTCCATCCCACCTCCCGTAGACTTACCTTAAGACAACCAGCCACCGTCCAATCATACAACTTGTGCATCCACAAACAATTCGACATACATCGCATCCCACAACGCCTAGCATCTCTACTAGCAGAATCATCACTCTACCCGCAGCCTCTACCTGTGTCATTTCGCAATCAATGTGAAATAATACACAAACAGATAGCCGACATCAGAATCCTCGCTGAGTCATCGTGCAGGAAAATACTTAAACCAGCACTTTAATTCAGTCCAACAATACAATACTGGTATGACAGAGCCCACGCATACATTCAACTCATTAAAATCAAAAGCGGTGAAGCACAGAAACATGTGGACGTTAGTAGAGCAATAAGGTTTGCAAAACAAAAAGATATCCCAACCCCACGATCTCTTACTTTGGAACAATGCAAAGATGGACTCAAGCTATGTAAAATCCAGCAAAAGGAACTGAGACGCGTATCCACCAGTCTACGCAGGCAGTTTGGCCAGCACCTAGTTCAGGACGCACAAAATACAGAAGACACGGTTAGAGAGAAAGCAATCAGGGAACGGATGCAACGTGAGAGAAGCAGCAGCACATGGAAGCGGATCAACAGAGTGACATGGCCCGCACAAGGCAGCGCTTGCTGTGAAGTTCAGAGGAACGTCGACGGCAATATTTTCACTCACACGGACAAAGAGTCAGTAGAACAACAGATCCAACAAGAATGTTCGTCGCGGTTCCAACTTGGACACAATGCACCCATCGCATCCACCCTACTAGGAGATGAACTTCAATATCTACATAACATTGAGACTGCGTACACCATCCTGATGGGCACGTACAACATTCCCAGCACATTGGATCAGGCCACACAACTACTTCTCCGCGAGATAGCCAAACTAGGCAAACGCACACTCACAGGTGATAGCCCTCCCATTCTCATCACTGGCGCCAACTACACTCAGTACTGGAGCAAGATCAACGATCGCACTTTGTCTTCTCCGTCAGGCCTCCATATTACTCACTACAAAGCCTCTGCCCTTGATCCAATACTAGCCGACACCTTTGCATTACAAATGAACCTAATCACACAGAGTGGCATTCACCCTTGTCACTGGGGTACGGCTCTACAAGTGATGCTGGAAAAGGTAGCCGGTATCTGCCTAGTCGACAAGCTTTGGTCTATTCAACTCTACGAAGCAGATTTAAACTGGTTCATGAAATTTGTATTCAATGATATTGCACTATCAAAACTCGAGGAGGGGAACATGCTGCCAGAAGAACACTACAGCAAAAAAGGCAGCACTGCAGAAGACGCCTGTCTCAAAAAAACACTCACGTTCGATATATCTCGACAATCACGCTCTCCAATGGCTACAATTTCTGTCGATGCGGCCCAATGTTACGATCGCGCACACCCATGTTTGATGTCACTAGTCTGGCTTGCTCTGACTAACCACCCTCACTCAGTCCTCATATTACTACATGTGCTCCAACAAATGAAGATCTACACCCGCACGGGGTTTGGAGATTCATTGTCGTACTTTGGCGGTTAGGTCAGGGCAGTAAAGCTGCACTGGCATCGTGGCTACAATTAAGTTCGATGATCGTCAACAGATATAAAACTCAAGACTATGCATCCTCCATCGAAGACCCAATCACCGGCAACATCACCAGGCCGGTCGGCTGCATTTTGTGGATGACACCGACTTGTACAGCATGAGTCCAGCTCTGTGGTCTTTAGCAATCGTCACTCTTCAAGCATAGGCGTGTGTCTCCCTCTGGTCCAACCTCCTCAACGCCACTGGCGGTGCAATCAAAGGTGCCAAGAGCTTCTGGTACCTAGTGGGGTATAAATGCAGACACGGCAGATGGCAATACGACACAGCGGAAATGGACAGACACGAACTTCAACTAACAGAATCTGACGGTAGTTGCACTGAGATTGAGAAAAAATCACCCACCGATGCAGTTCGGACACTCGGGGTCTTCCACAGCCCTCACAGTGACCACACTTACCATCTCTCACAAATGCATGACAGGGCATACAAGTGGCTCAACTGCATATGCAATGGGCACCTTCCGGCAAGCCTAGTACTGATGTCATACTACCAACAATTATGGGCAGGTCTTTGCTTCGGACTCGGTTCTCTCTCCAACTCTTATGCTGCGGCAGAACAGTGCCTAACCAAATTCGACTACCAAGTACTACCATATATTGGAGTGAATCGGAACATAAAGAAAGAATGGCGCACCCTACACTCAACATTTGGAGGTATCGGACTACTCTCATTACCCATCGAACAATTCATATGTCGCACCACACTTCTCCTCCAGCACTATAGTACTCAATCGATCATAGGCAAGAAACTGACATGCTCTTTGCACCTCCTCCAACTCCAACTTGGCACGAATGATAATCCCTTCCTGATATCATACAAACAATTTGGCCATCTCGCACTGAACAGCTGGGTACATAGCTACTGGGAATCTGCGGAAAAATTTCCCATTCATCTGTTCCTAGTCTACAACACCATTGCACTACCACGCCGCCATGACAACACCATCATGCCATTCCTCGATCAGCACATGAATTCAGCAGAGACCATTTCCAGCATCAACAGATGCCGCTGCTACTTGAACCTACTTTTTCTGTCCGATATGATGACAGCTGATGGCAGACAACTAGATCACGACCTACTAGGCAGTGACGCCACCCCCCGCAAGTCAAAATATTCATTTCCTCCGGAGATCCCTACTAAGAAGGACTGGCTAACCTGGTCAGATTTATGGAGGTTTGTACTGGACACCATTATCTTCTCCCGCAACCATTGGGCGAATGGATTCATAGCACACACACCAGCTGGAAATGGTTCTACCATGCTGAGTCGGATCAGGTCATGGAAGACTGCGGGTCCCATATTCAAGTCTATACACTGCAGCCCTGTAGCAGTAGGACTACCATAAGTGGAACCACATACACACTATCGAACAATGCCAACACTCCAATCCGACACCCTCCTACCAGCCACATGCACCATTTTACCTAGCTCCGGATTGAATGATATCCGCGTACGCATTAACAACCTTGGACCGCATCTCTCCATTCCCTGAAAACTACCATCCACCTTCTGGGACATACTTGAAAGCTTGGGAGGCAGCTGGATGTGGACGGACATGCATTGCAATTTTGACTCTTCTGTGGAATGGTTCCTTCTCTTTCACATGGTTCACTTGTCTGGGTCACTGACGGGTCACATAATCCGACACGCTTGCCCAACATCTGCGGCGCAGGGTGGATCGTCAAAGACGTCACAACTAACAGACAATGGGCCAGTTCATTCTACGAGGTCTCTGACTTAGCCAACTCATATCGTGCAGAACTACTAGGGCTCCTTTCAATCCACACTTTCATTCTTGCACTCTCAAAATATTTTGCTCTTCTCTCCCAATCTACGGTCAACCTACGGTGTGACAACAAGGGCGCACTTCGGACATCCTCGCGCAATCTGATCCGGATCCGGCCAACATCGAAATGTGCTGACATTCTTCGATGTCTTTGATCCCTCCACACCCAACTAACGGATGTGCACATTCACTACGCACACGTAGCAGCCCATATGGACGAGGTCCTCCAATGGGAGGACCTCACCTTGGAACAACAATTGAACGTTCAATGTGACTTCCTTGCAAAAAAGGCGGTGTCCACAGCAGCCAAGACATACCAAGAAGGCCAAGAGCTCCTCTCCACCGACATGCTTCCACTGGAGCAAGTCGCTCTGTACATTGATGGGCACAAGCTATCTTCTGACATTTCACACCCTCTTTGGACGGAATGCAACAGGATACAAGCGAAAAAGTTTTTCTGCTCTAGCCACGGTTGGACAACAGCACAATTCAATGCCATGGACTAGTCGGCACTTAACAATGCTCTCTCAACTAAAACGACCGGGTTTTGTATGTGGCTTGCCAAACAACATTCTAATTTCTGCACGTCCAGAGTTCAATGTAGTAGCACAGCGGTAGAGCTTGCACTATTGTACTCTCCTACAAAAGTGTGGTCCCGAGGGTTCGCGCGCTTGGGCTTGATCTACGTACGTGGCCGACGTACGTATACCGAACGGACCGAGACGCCCTCACTCCCAGCAACGTCCAGTGATTCCAGGGTTCGAAACCCACCCAGCGTCGACTGTCTGGAGGGCACCTTCGTGTTCGACCGCGCCAATGCTATGGCGATCCACTGGCTTCGTCTGATCACCGGACGTTGTGCTACTACGATCGTAGTAGCACAGCGGTAGAGCTCGCACCATTGTACTCTCCTACACTCCGCGTCTGAAAATGCAGATCACCTGTGTCGATGTCCAAATGTAGAACGCACTCAGCTACTCCGTGATTCGATGACAGAACTCGAATGCTGGTTGCATACCAACAACAACACACACCATGAGCTCTGCTACTGGGTTCCCAAATACATTATGTGTCAAGGTCAACTGAAATTTGTCGACCTCGGGCCGATGTCTCCCACTATGTTTGCTATCGCAGAATCACAAGATCTGATAGGCTGGAGGAATTTTAACTCCAACGTACACATCTTGCATTGTCAGGTTCCCGTCTTCCTGTCAAAAGCTGGTCGTCAAAGTTCATCTCAATGCTTCTGCATATAACGCACTCGCAGTGGATTTTTCGCAACTTCATGCTACATGACAACTCGATGGGTTATCTCCGCCTCAAAATGCAGCTATCCAAATTGAATCGATCATGCAATGCAGTCCCTTGTCAATTCCTGCTGACAGCCACTTTCTCCTCGAATTCGACACCGACCGTCTCCTGTCGGCAGATATTGACACACAACACTATTGGCTTGCAGTGATGGAAGCTGCCAGTGCAGCAAAGTGACACCAATCCACAACAACTCCAACCCCACGTCACATGAATTCACGACCACCCAACCAATGCAAAGCGGCATCTACTATCAGGAGGATATGTCAAGAGGTCAACAGCACCATTCCTCCAGACTCCTGGATCACATCGCCCACCGCAGTCTCCGGCCCCACGGCCCACACCCCATGCCCCAACCCACACTGGATCCAACGAACTCTACCATCCAACAAGAAGCACAAACCAGACTGATCCAGAACACAAACACCGCAAATGCCTTGAAGGTGCATAGAACCTTGTTTCCGGAATAGGATTCCGATGATGTGTGATATACATACCGCTCATGGCGGTGCTGCTGTGGATAGTAAAGCGGCAGTCCAAAAGAACCTAGCGTCTTAGTCATTCCATGTCCATGGACTAAATTTAGTATGTTATTTATTTATTTATTTAGAACATGTATCGGATGTCTGCCAATGATGTCAAATTCCATTTCCAAGCCCCAATATTTTGATTAAAGGAAGATGCATATGCAAACATTCCTAACATGTCTGTAACTGACCCCACATTCCATGCTCCAATATTTTGGTTAAACACAGATGCGGAGGAAAACACATCTTGCATGTTATACCAGCCCAACATTCCATGCTCCAACATTTGCATTAAATGAAGATGCTCCTTGAAACATACCTTGCATGTTTGTTACAGATGCCATATTCCAACCTGAAATGTTTTCGTTGAATGTGCTTTTGTCTTTAACAAGGAAGGACATGGGACATGTCAGTGATGAGGGAAGTGCACCAATTACCAATTGGCCAACCCCTTGCATTACTCAAAGTGGTACATGCTCCTGTCAAGGTTTTTTTTGTACAGTCTTGACTAATATAAGTGTTGACGGCATTCTGTAGATCTGCCTTATTGGAAAAACATTTGTTGACAGGCAATGTGCCAAGAGTGGCACACTGATCATTTGGGCTGTTTGTCACATGTGAATAAATGGCTGGGATGATCTCCCTACCCCATTGACCTGCACATTCCCAAGCAACAGCTAAATGGTCATCACCTATGCTTTCCTTCATGAGGACCTGTTCCCAGAAAGAGATGTGCAGAAAGTTAAACAGGAACAATGTGAGTATAACCAACCAAAGACTGGCAATGGGAAATGATAGAGTGAGCAGGACACTTTACTAAATGAACAAAATACCTTACCTCATAAAAGTATGATTGGCCTTGAACAAGGGATATTGCAGGAGACTTTTGCAACATTGATTGATCCCATTCAAAGGGTCTCGACCAATAGTTCACAGAACAAATGAGAGCCTTGTTTGCATTTTGGGAGTCTGAGCTCAAAAAAAACTGACCCTGGTTATCAGCACTGATCCAAAAGTGTAAATGCCAGTAATAGGGGGGACCAACCATCCAGACATACGAAGACCAAAGTTATCCCGAGAGTTGTCATTAGTTGATTGCAACGTTGATGTCAGGATGATAGATTCACTTGGGGGTGTGAACACATTGTTGATTGCAATGTTAAGATCAGATATAGTAATACCAGGAATATCGGTCCATGTATCAAGCGTGGCACCACAAACTCTGGTAGGTTTGCTTGTTGGAGCCGCACTTGGTGTGGAAGATGGAGTTGATGTCGGAGTGTGTGTCGGGCCTTCAGTTGGTTTGCGTGACAGGTTGTTCGTCGGAGCCTCACTGGGTGTGGAAGTTGGAGTAGATGTTGGGGCTTCAGTTGGTTTGCTTGACGGGTTGTTTGTCGGAGCCGCACTTGGTGTGGAAGTTGGAGTAGATGTTGGTGAGTGCGTTGGGGCTTCAGTTGGTTTACGTGACAGGTTGTACGTCAGAGCAAAACTTGGTGTGTAAGTTGGAGTAAATGTTGGTGAGTGTGTTGGGGATTCTGTTGGTTTGCTTGACGGGTTGGTCATCGGAGATGCACTGGGTGTGGAAGTTGGAGTAAATGTTGGTGAGTGTGTTGGGGATTCTGTTGGTTTACTTGACGGGTTGGTCGTCTGAGCCGCACTTGGGGTGGAAGTAGGAGTATTCGTTGGGGCTTCAGTTGGTTTGCTTGACGGGATGTTGGTCGGAGCCAAACTTGGTGTGCTAGATGGGCTGTTTGTCGGAGCCACACTGGGTGTGGAAGTTGGAGTGTGTGTTGGGGCGTTGGTTGGTTTGCTTGACGGGATGTTTGTCGGAGCCTCACTGGGTGTGGAAGTTGGAGTAGATGTTGGTGAGTGTGTTGGGGATTCTATTGGTTTGCTTGACGGGTTGGTCGTCGGAGCCGCACTTGGTGTGGAAGTTGGAGTATTCATTGGAGCTTCAGTTGGTTTGCTTGATGGGATGTTTGTCAGAGCCAAACTTGGTGTGCTAGACAGGCTGTTCGTGGGAGCCACACTGGGTGTGGAAGTTGGAGTGTGTGTTGGAGAGTCGGTTGGTTTGCTTGACGGGTTGTTTGTCGGAGCCGCACTTGGTGTGGAAGTTGGAGTAGATGTTGGTGAGTGTGTTGGGGATTCTGTTGGTTTGCTTTATGGGTTGTTCCTTGGAGCCACACTGGGTGTGGAAGTTGGAGTAAATGTTGGTGAGTGTGTTGGGGCTTCAGTTGGTTTACTTGACGGGTTGGTTGTCTGAGCCGCACTTGGGGTGGAAGTAGGAGTATTTGATGGGGCTTCAGTTGGTTTGCTTGACGGGATGTTGGTCGGAGCCAAACTTGGTGTGCTAGACAGGCTGTTTGTCGGAGCCACACTGGGTGTAGAAGCAGAGCATCAGCAATGTATATTGCCGCCCGAGAAATGGTGCCGTTACAAAACACACTAGAGGAAATGGGCTGGCCTCAGCCCAAATCCCCAATCCAAACTGACAACTCTACAGCCGTTGGCTTTGTCATTAATATGATCATCACACGACAAATCAAGATGATCTGCATGCGGATACACTGGGTACGCTGCCGGGAATCCCAAGGCCAGTTCTGATTTTATTGGGACAAAGGTAACAACAACCTGGCCGACGACAGCACCAAGCACCATCCACCAGCGTACCACCTTGCACATAGACCTACTCACACTGGCTTATCGGTACACAACAAGGATTCCCGTTTCCCTTTTTTATTTTACATTTTGCCTGATGGATCAAACAAATACGACTTGTCTGCAAGGGTGTGTAGCTAGGTAGGGTTTAGGGCCAGACCACTCTGGCCCTCACCACACATTCCTAGCACATTTCCCCAGCCACGTCACATTTGTAGTAGTAGCGGACATTGAGTCCATAAATCTATTAGGTAGCCTTAACCACCTCAATGGCGCTCTTCTTAACTAATTGAGGTATTTCAACAGGAGATTTCTAGAATAGCCAAAATATAGATTTTGTGACAGTAGTCTTTCTTGAAAAAAACAGTGTGAGAAAGAGAGATAAAGTGAGGTACTGTAAAAGCCAATTGCCAGCATAGGAATTTTAGCAGGTGTTTTAGAGCATTTTTCTGGTACAAAAACAATATTATTGAAATCACTCTTTATTCCTGGTAAAAGAACAGCATAGTTTCTAGAGGTCTGTCCCATCTCCCCTTGGCTTTTTACAGCAGTACTGTGCGCAGCGGAGATCGCAAGAAAGCTCCACTGCGCACAGCGGAGAAAAGCCCCACACAGCACAACAACAACAAGAGAGAGAGAGAGAGAGAGAGAGATACGATACACCACCTTACACCACACACCAGACTCATTGCACATTGACGTGTACAGCAATGACGAGTACAGCGATGAGCAATGACGAGTACAGCGAGCAATGATGAGTACAGCAATCACTGCCTCGCAACAATTGCATTGTCGTTATTGTCATATTAATAATTCTCATGCAACAATCACATCGTCGTCATATTATTCATATTATCATTGGTGGTGACAATTGCTGCACTCGTCATCGCTATCTCATCACCCAAGACGCATGATGTGCTTTGAGTGGTGTGCGTGGTGCTGTGCTGTGTGAGGCTTTTCTCTGCTGCGCGCAGCGGTGCTTTCTTATCTCGCACCGGCCAATGTGTGGGCTGATCTCCGCTGTGCACAGCAGAGCTTTCTCGCAATCTCCGCTGTGTGCAGTACTGCTGTAAATAGCCAAGGGGGTCCTGTCTAGGTTCTGATTTCTGACGAGACAAGACAAGATTTCCAGTGGGTGATTTCCCATCTCATGGATTTGGCCACAAGACGGGAAGACCTGGGTCTTTTTTGTACATGCTTTATGTAGGCAATTACTACTAGTAGTAGCTAATAGCAGCTAACTAGTAGTAGCTAATAGCAGGTACTAGAGTACCTGGCTATCTTCCCACCAATCTAATTGTATGTAGGAACTAGTTCATAGGTATTTCTCACAGGAAACCTCATTTCCACAGGACAAGACAGGACAGACTTTTTGGGGTACACGAAAAGGGGTAGAACAAAATTGGTAGTATTCAAACAGACGTCCCAAGAAAAAATGAAATGTTGAATCAACTGTAACAAAATTATTGATTAGGAAGCTGTTGAAAGATGATACTTCCAGATGGATTCTTAACCACAAAACGACAAGACGAATTGTAAACCTGTACTTCTAACGTGTACTTTCCCAAGCTAGAGCTCCACTTGCCACCAACCCACACAGGAGCAGAATCTGACTTCCTATACATTATAAGGTGTCCATCGTCCTGAATATGTAACTCATTAGGATAATTGAACACATTTGGTACAGACCTACCGGCATCCCATTTAATTTGTTCTGGATCCTGAAACAGGACCAGATTTCCATCTGCCTGCACATCAAGTAGACAATCACCTGATCTCAAGGTGGGGCACACAGTTGTAGCTCCATTACGTGTGTTAGGAGAAGCACAGGTTGCTGAAATGGGCTGAGAAGTTGGAGCCCATAAAGTTCCTCGGCCAAAGATCATATTTCCAGAAGGATTCTTAATCACGAAACGACACGATGAAGCATAAGCCTGTACTTCTAACGTGTAGGATCCAATTGGATCTCTATTTGTGTTACTGGCCCACACAGGATAATTATCCGCCTTCCTGTACAGTACAAGGTTTCCGTTATCCTGCATAACTAGATGATGAGGATATTCTATCACATAACCCCCAAGTGCATTGGCATCCCATACAATTTGGTATGGAGAATAATTGTACAGAACCAAGTTTCCATCACTTTGCACATTGAGTTCACAATTTCCGGACCTAATGATATTAGGACATACACTTCCAAAGGAGGGGGTGTTTGGAGAAACACACCATGCTGTTGCCGGTATGGTATTTGGGAGGGCACACTGAACACCTGGACTATTTGTCACTAGCGAATACTCAGCAGGGATGACCTGTCTAGCCCACTGACCTGCACAAGCCCAAGCAAGTGCTAAGTGATCACCGCCTGTGTCTTCCTTCATGAGGGCCTGTTGAGGAAATTGGGAAACATTGTCACAGAGAAGCACAAGAAATGACAGATGTATGTTTGAAATTTAATGTGCTGAGTATAATCAAGAGGCAGATGATGAAAAACATAATTAATGAGCTCACCTCATAATAATATGCTTGGCCCCCAACGAGCGAAATTGCTCTCGACCTTTGCTCAGGAGCTTGATCCCAAGACTCAGGTCCTGACCAAAATGGTACAGTGCATTCAAGTACTTTGGCTGATTGAAAGGAAGTAGGGCTCAACCAAAACTGTCCTGCATTGTCAGCAGCGATCCAAAAAGTATACACCCCAGTGATTGGAGGCACCAACCACCCCCTCATTCGAAGACCATACTTATCCCTAACATTTATCGGTGATTGCAATGAGGTTGTCAGTCGCGTTGACTCATTTGGGATGGTGGCAAAATTGTTGGTTGACGACAACAACGATGGAATATCCCATCCGTCAATTCCAGACCACATGTCTAATGTGGCACCACATTCAAGAGAATAGGTGGGTTTACTTGTTGGAGACAATGTTGAAGGCAGAGAGGTCGGTGAGTTGGAAGGTTCAGTGGTTGATGGAGTAGAGGTTGGTGTGAATGTTGGTGCAATAGTTGGTGTGGAAGTTGGAGTAGAGGTTGGTGTGTTTGTTGGGTATCCTGATGGTTTAGTTGTCGGAATGTAAGTCGGAGATGCACTTGGTGTGGAAGTTGGAGTGAAGGTTGGTTTGTTTGTTGGTGCTCCTGTTGGTTTGCTTGTCGGAATGTACGTTGGAGATGAACTTGGTGTGAAAGTTGGAGTAGAGGTTGGAGTGAGTGTTGGAGCCGCCGTTGGTTTGCTTGTCGGAATGTATGTTGGAGCAGCACTCGGTGTGGCAGTCGGAGTAGAGGTTGGAGTGAGTGTTGGGGCTACTGTTGGTTTGCTTGTCGGAACTTTTGTCGGAGCAGCACTTGGTGTGGCAGTTGGAAACAAGGTTGGTGTGTTAGTTGGGG
>JALLAX010000291.1:0-13668 GCA_036939555.1 Discostella stelligeroides
ACCTCCCCTCCCACACCCCCTCCCCCTCCACGCGGAACGATGTTCGAAACAACAATCGATCGAACAATCGATGTCCTTGGTGCGATCGAGATCGAGCAATGGACAATGGATGACGATTGCCGTTGGAGCCATAGAAAACCCCATTAATTAGATACTTAGACGTTAGCGTTGACGATGCTAGCGTTTAAATTAGGTTGAGAGGTCGAGTTTTTAAACAAATTCGGAGTCGTCTAGTCAAACTAATACTACTTAACTAATAACATTGTAGAATAGTCGATACTACATCTTAGAGGGAATAATAATATTATTATCTCTGTAGTAATAAAATAGACGAATAATGATCTTGATCTGTTTTTCGATTGTCTACGGTTTTCAATTTTATTATTACATGATAAAACATCTACATTAAACATTGCTGCCGTCGTACTCTAACTTACTAAGTTACGAGCTACTATTACCCACTCCAACGATGACAACGAGACATTGTTCTCCTTGTCATCGTCGTCGTCGTCGTTGTCATCGTCGTCGTCGTCGTCGTCATCATCATCATCGTCGTCGTTGTCTCGTGTCGCGGTGGAGGGGGCGGGTGGGGTGGCATTTCGTGTTTTCTGCCTGGAGCAACAGGTCACCACCTGACACCACCCCAGTCCAGCCGCCGGCGGCGGCTGGACCGAAGAGCGTAAGCTAAGAATCACATTCCCCAACCACCCTCGCGGATCCTCACGACTTCGAATGAATATTCACAGTGAGTCAGCATTGTGTTGGATTTGTCTCGAAGGGGGGCCAGATAAAAAGGGAGAGCCACTCGTTCGCGACTGTGCTTGCCGCGGCAGCGATGCTGGCTTTGCCCATACTTCGTGCATCATCAAATACGCCATTAAGAAGAGCGAGCAAGCCAGGGACAAGTATAAATTTTCCGCCGCGTGGGAAAAATGTCCCACCTGCCTCCAATGTTATCAGAACGACCTCGCGTGTCATTTATCAGACGCGTTCGTTTTGCATTCAAAGAAAACCTACGGATATCCAGGAAGCCAGGTCGCTGATAAAATGAAAGTCCTGGAGGCGCTTCGAATTCAGATCGAAACAAGGAAAAACGTCATTGACCAGAGAGGAAAGGATGCCGAAAACGAAGTAGAAACCCTCCTCCACGAATTGCTAGCAATGGTAAATCAAACAAAAAAAGAACATAACATGGACGGCAGTTGGCTGCAGATGCCTCGAACCACTGTAAAATACCGCCAGTACATAGACATTTGCGCAGTTTATGAGGCGTATGGATACTACTATTTAGGCTTTCTATGTTCCTCAAATAGCATTAATACTGAAATCAGCAACTATGAAAAAGCTCGAGATATTTGCGCGTCCATTGGCTCCATGGTTCAGGCACAACTAATGACAGGTCACATTGAACGTGCAAGGGCGAGCTCTCGGTTAGACAAGGTAGGTGTGATGAAAAGCGCCAAAATCGCGTATGAGGGAAACCTATACTCCTTTGGACAAAAGTCAGAACACACAATAAAGGCAGGTATTGCATTCGTTTCCAACCTCCGAAGTGCCTATTGCTCAATAGAAGCTGAGCGGCTTGTGACAAAACTGATGGCCACCAGTCGTCAAGTGTTTGGTGAAGATCATAAGTACACCAAAGAAGCTCTTGAACTGTTGAATGAAATCAAGAGGCGCATCATTTTCCTGGGAGGTCCCGGATCTCCTGAATCTTTTGTTTTGGCTGAACCATACGAGGCACTACGATATGAGAATGATGGCGAAATATGTATTGTTACTGGTCCCATCAAAGACCCAATTAAGGACAGGGATGAGGAGGGACAAGAATTACGTATTGCGAGTGAATTTATTTATCCACAGTTTGGACGGTGTCCGGTCATATGCCATGGATTGATAAATGCATCGCACCTCAATGGTAAGTTGGGAGAGGTGCGATCAGTTTTCGCTGTGAAGGGCAGCAGCGGAGGATTCCGATTTGTTGTGCATTTTGAAGATACAAGCCTGAAACCTGCAGCAGTGAAACCAGAGAACTTGCGTGTCGTTTTTGAATTGCCCAGTGTGTAGGAGGACATTATTTTCTGAGTGATGGTCATGCCAGTGTCGGCAATATCAAGCATATGATTTGACATTTGTTTATGGGGTGAAATGTTTACAAACATGAGAAAATACCTAGTCCTCGAGACTTCTGACAATCGGATAAATTCTTAGATTACTAGTTGAGCTACTGATTTGGCATGTTCTATTGTTCTAGGACTTGACTGTCCTAAATTTAGGCAGTAACAAACTCAACTGTGAGAATACGACAGACTAAATCTAGTTCGCTATTAATTGGTGATTCGCACATGAAATATGGTTATTGGTTATAGCGTAATTGTTTATCGAACCCCGTATGAGGTACACAAGAATACGAAGCCATCGACTCATCCAACGACAGCATTGTCTCATCACACGGGGGATAGTATCGAATCATTTTCGCTTTCGTGTCATTCAGCATATTCCACGCCTCAACGTCGATAGGATTTGCATAGAGGCGAAGCTTAGCCTCCTCGCCCCGTTGCAGCGTCCACTGCAAACTTCCTGGAAAGTCGAAACAGAACTTCGATGCCGACTTACTCTCATTCACCACATCCAACGCTTCACTGATAAGGTCCATCCTTTCTCCTTCATCAGTAATTTCCGGAAGTGCATTACAGAGGGTAGAAACGAATTGCTTTGCACACACAGCGTAAAAATAGGATGTCTCTACTTGACATGTACTGCGTATGCGCCTGTACGCTTCCCTTTCGACGTCGATCGCTCCCTTTATCAAATCACAACTCTCATTGCTGCCTGAAAAGCGTTGTTGCAGTGCATGTGTCTCATCTTCGGTGCGATTTTGGCCGCACAACTCGCATGTGTAATCATCGTCTAACATGTTCCGACCCCTCATAGATCGTATCCTTCCTCCCTTCTGCGAACAGCTTTTCTTTGTACAATACAAGCCATAGACATCATCATCACGATTCGTGTCCTGGCAGAAACGACAATCGCAACTGAAATTGTAATCATGCAATAATGCGCGACGCCGATCCAGCCGCGGGGCAGAAGCATCGCAGTAGCTGATTGTAATCTCTTCACCTGCCTTGATAGGAGTTACTGTTGTCAGCTGCATCATTGGTGGTTTCTGCGGACGGAGCCAAAATGTTTGAATGGTGTTGGGTCGACATGCGTGATTAATGACACTCGCTCTCATGTACAATCCCATCCCGATATGATTTTGTTCTGCATCACTAATAGTAAATCCATTGGTGTGTATTCGACGGATGAAACTACTGGAAATTGACAAATCAGGAATGAACCGGTTGTACACGAAGTTTGCACTCTGATCATCGCCCATTGCCATAAGGAATAGTTTGCACTTTATCAAAAGGATTGCAAGATCCTTCGCCTTGCTCTCGTCGACAGATGGCAGGGTTGGCATCCACTCGGCTCCAGGAGAAAGTGAATTAAATTCTTCGATTGAGGATGGAAAGTGAGCAAATTGTCGCATCAAACGCGAGCAAGATAGTACCATAGAAGAGGGCGACGATGGTAAAGTTCTTGTGGCACGTTCTTCCAGCTCCCAGTTCGTGTCAAGCTTTCTACACTCGTGTGAGCAGTGACGGTGAAGGGCTGCATTGACGGAATTGAACATCGATGATGATTCATTGATGTTGGTATTGTTGTCAGGGATCGTTCGAAAGCAGAAGGAGCACCGGAATTTTCGCCACTGTTCCAACAGAACTGGGTGGACGATGGATTCGCATAGGCCACCGTCATCATCGACTTTTGTCGTCGGGGCGAATGGGTGACATCCGATGGGTAATGACTTCGTTGCAAATAATGATCTACCTTTTGCTTTGTCGACTCGGCATTCTACCAACGACGACGATGCATGATGTGATGATGTAGATAGCGGGAGTGACGACGACAAACCGACCGTTGCAGCCGCAGCAGTTGCTCGACGACACGCGGCCTTATGCTTCGGATAGTGAGCTCTCTGGCAGATATTATCGTGATAACGAGCTGCCTTGCAGCGAGTGCATTGAAGGAGAGGCTTGGTCGGATCGAGCGGCGGAAGGCCGCAGGCGTCGCACTTGGTGGCTGTTTGATCCATGATCCTATCAATAGATCAGTAGTATCATGAATCATGATGTTTGGGAGAGTGGGGAGTGGGGAGATGGAAGAGGTGGAAGATTATTAGTTCCTCTGTTGTGGATTTCGGCGGGAGGAATCAACTCGCAGCTCGCAGCGCGCAGCAAGCAGAAGCAGCCACACAAAGACGTGCATAAAGTAAAGTTGATTATTCATTATTCATTATCCTGTCTTGCACGATCGGCGAATTGGCTTGAGTATCGGCCCAATACTCAAGCACCAGAAAGTGATTCGTGATAGAGCGTTGCGTCGCCAACAATGGCCGACCGAAAGTGAAATCGATTACTACTCAAGTAAGTTACAATGGTGTTCCGATTTCGCATCGGTTCATCAACAATCAACACTGCAACATCTTCCGATCGAATTGTAACAAACAAATATTTTTATGCCGTTCATCATCTCACCACAACGTTATTTTACTAACTATTCCAATGAATATTCACAGCAGTGCAGCAGTGTGTTGGATTTGTCTTGAAGGGGGGGTAGATGAAAATGGAGAGCCCCTCGTTCGCGACTGTGCTTGCCGCGGCAGCGATGCCGGCTTTGCCCATACGTCGTGCATCATCAAGTACGCCCAGAAGAAGTGCGAAGAAGCAGTAAACTCGCATGAATTTATTGCACCGTGGAAGATGTGTCCCAACTGCAATCAAGATTATCAGAACAACCACTCCAATAATTTAGCAACGGCTTTTGTTTCGTATGCCAAGAACACCTACGGCTATCCTGGAAATGATCTTTCTCATAAACTTAAAGTCATGGAAGCCCTTAAACTTCAGATTCGATCGAATTATGATGGCGCTAGTGCTCGAGGGGTAGAAAAGGGTGATATAAATGCGATAGAAAATCTCATCTACGAGCTTCTGGCGATGGTTGATCAAGCAAAGAAAGAACATAACATGGACGGATCGGTGGGTATGACTACGAGCACTGATAAATTTCAGCAGTACAGTCACATTTCTTCAAATTATGAGGCTTTTGGATACGAATCTCTTGGAGTTCTCTATTCAAAATTTGATCAAGGTGAAGACAGCACAAATATTGAAATCGGCTTCTATGAAAAGGCTCGAAACATTTTCATTTCAGTTGGTGACACATCTGAGGCAAAACTGATGACGTATAATATTGAACAAGCAAAGGCCAAATCTGAGAGGGACTATTTAGGTCTGTTGAAAAACACACAAAAAATCTACTACTCTACTCTTGAAAGTTCTGGAGAAGATGCAGTAAAAACAATTAAAGCAGGTCTCTCGTATGTTGCTTGCCTTCAAAATGCAAACCATTCGATCGAAGCTGAACGGCTTGTTTTAAAGCTGGCAGCCACCAGCCATCAGTTATGTGGAGAAGAACACACATGCACCAAACTATCTGCTACAGTACTGAGTATATGCAAAAGGCGCCTCGTTCACATGATATCTCCTGAATTTGACGCAAACAAAATCTTTCGAGCTCTTCGATATGAGAATGGTGGAACAAATTGTATCGTTGCTGGTCCCATCACAGACTCAAATCAAGACAACGAGGAGGAGGAGCTTGTCACTTTCAATATGGCAAGTTCATTGATCTTTCCGTCGATTGGTTGTCCAGTTATTTGTCATGGATTGATTAATGCATCCCACCTCAATGGTAAGTTGGGTGACGTGAGATCGGTTGCAATGGACGGAAGCGAAGGATTTCGGTATGCAGTGCACTTTGATGATAAGAGTCTGAAGCCCGTGGCAGTCAAACCAGGGAACGTGCGTTTGAAATTGCAAGTGGGTAGGAGTATTTTGTTATCTGTGGGAAGGATTTGTTGTGCTGACATCTATCATGAGAGAAACGATTGTGAGATTCGTATGCGATACTTATCATTGGGCAACTTGAGGAACAACTGCAGATCCGACAATTGCTTCGTGAGTAGGCTGTGATAATTTTCTAGCTATTTGTGCTTGATTTATTCAAGAAGTTTGAGTTTCAACCGTCGTTCGCTTCAACAGAAGTTGATCTTTCATCGTTCATAACATGGAATACACCTCTCGTCGAAAATGTCCTGCGCTCAGGAGTCCGGTACAAATAATAATAGCTGGTGGGTTTGCCCTCCCGCCTCCCGCCACAACCACTACAACATGAAGGTGAATGAAGATGCGACACCGAGAATGAACAGCTCGTAAAAAAAATGACATCGAAATCACAAATCACAACATAAACATAAAACAGAAGCTATCTTCCATCCATCATCTCACGCCAATAATGTCGAACCTAATAAATCGAGATGCAGTATCATCATCTCAACATGCCCAATCAACAAGGAATGGAAAAGGTAGCGGTGCCGCCGACATGACGAGGCGCATGGTTTGTGGCGGCCTCGCGGGTATGATTGCCAAGGTACGTGCATACCACAAAAAATAATGTTGAGATTCATTCCAATGATTTGTCCGAATTGCGATGCAAAGATGCAAATCGCTTTGTTACGTGTAAACTTGAATCCTGCATAAGACTTCATCTAACCTAGCTTCTTGAAAAATATGTGATCGCGTTGTTCGATCGATCGCACCGAACTCAACATTGGCGGTCCGGTTCATGTGTAGACTGCCACAAATCCACTCGATCGTATCCGAATGTTATCCCAAACTGGAGAACACGGAGTCGTATCCACCCCTGGATCCACGGGAAGAGTATCTCCCTTCCATCTCTATCGTTCAATAGTGCAAAATGAGGGAATATTAGGCTTGTGGGCAGGAAATGGTGCCAATTTACTACGAGTGTTTCCATCCAAATCGATTGTTTTCTCGAGCAATGACTTGTATGGAAAATGGTTAGGCAGTTTGTACCATACTTGGTACTCTGGAGAAATAAATAAAGAGAACGTGGCGTTGCCGTGGAGTATCTCCTTCCTAGCGGGTGGCATGGCAGGCATGACGGCATCGGCGGCGACATATCCATTAGACTTGGCACGGGGTAGGATCACTGGGAAACTTGCCAGTCCTAGCGGAAAGAAGCATTACAAGGGCATAATCAATACCGTTCTAATCACAGCACGGGAAGAGGGCGTCAAGGCATTATATAAGGGAATTACACCAACATTATTAGGTGCAATGCCATATGAGGGGATAAAATTCGGTACCGTTGGATTACTGGAGAGGGCATTTCCGAAAACAAAGGAGAGTGACGGCGCAGAGGGAGGAAAGGATGTTGCGAACAGCGTAACAAGGAAATTGGCATTTGGTGGTGCTGGAGGGATGATGGCCGGTATTTTGACCTACCCAAACGATACGGTTAGGAGACTGTTGCAGCTACAGGGAAGTAGGGGTACAACGGAGCAATTTTCGGGATATTGGTGAGTGAAGTTGACCAGTATGCAATGTTTCTTGCTCGTAAGCCAAATTCAATCATTGACATACTACACTATTGGTCAGGGACTGTGTAAGGAAGACATATGCTAAGTTTGGTTTAGAGAGATTTTATCGCGGCGTCTTCATCAACATTGTGCGAATGGCTCCCAATACAGCGATACAGTTTGGATCTTATGAGCTTCTAAAGCAATTCACTGAGGGCTACTTTTAAGTTCTCGCTTGAGTTAACACTCTATGCTTGATGTTACCCATATTCTTTCACAGATGATTTAACTAGTTGGAAAATCATTTATTGATCATCAAACGTAATCTGTTTCACATCTTTCATCATAATAATGTTCCCATCCGATGATCCCAATAATTTACCAGAGTAAACATCACAGTTGTATACTCTCTTTTTTCCAAACTGCAGAACCTCCGGACAGTACTTTGACAATGCACATTCCATCCAAACACCATGTGTTACGATCGCAATATTGTTGTGAGGCTGCTGAATGAGCCAAACAAAGAAATTATGTACCCGCCGAGATACATCTTGCCACGTTTCACGCGTGTTGGGCTGCCAGTCAGTGTCGCATTCTGTTACGGAAGGGTGATATTGGACTTTAGGAAATTTCTCTTTCAGTTGTGAGAGCGGGCTTCATGGGTCATTAAATGTCGTGTGGATTAGAGTTGCAATACTCGCTGAGCAGGTTTCAAACGTTCTAAATGATATAAACGATGAATTTAATATCGGATGTGCTCACCTTCGTTTGTCCGAATAATTTTTGCCATGTGCTTCACGCACATCTCCGTGACAGCAGACCTTACAGTTTCTGTCCAATATATACACACCGACTTGCCTCTCCATTGTCGAGGCAGTGACAGACTTTGTATGATTGTTCATAAAATAAGATGGAAATATGTGCGATGCCGTTTGTAGACACCGTGTCAATGGAGAACAAACTACCAACTCGATGGTTGATGAATTTTCCGTGCTTTGTTGGTTGCCGTGACTAACAACGTCGACATCCATGGAATCCCCATTCATTATTGACCCATCATCCTCGTTACTCTGCTTACAACTAGAAGAAGCATCTTCCCTAGTTACGTCATCACTTGCTGTATCTATGTCATGGTAGGACCGTACCAGCCCTAGTTTTTTCAAACGCTCTCCCAACTGAATCGCTTGCAATTCACCCCGTCGCGTCAATGGCGAGTCGGTGTATTTTGGATCATACAAATTAGGTTTTGCACCCGTCTTCTCATCGCAGATATTATGTAGGGCGACTCCGTGGCGGATGAGAGTAATCGTCTTGGAGGTGGGTGGGGAAGAAGGGACGGGATAGTGCGTGCCGTGTGCGGTGCTCATCATGGTGAATTGATGGTCGTTTCTCTCGGCTGAATTCTGAATTCTCGGGTAGAAATTAGCGTACGTTTTACATACCTCGAACGGACTACCTCCGCTTCATTATTCGATGCACAGAAGCTCAAATCCCCCTTCATACTCTCTTCGAGGCAACAATAGATTGCATCCCCCAAAAGAAAATAGAGAATACTCTAACTCGATACGTGACATGTTTGTGAATGCACAATCCTGCCGCCTCCACAAGTTGTGCCAGCTCATCCCTCCTCAATGGAGATGGATATGCATCCTTGTATCTGTGCATCCAATTCCATCGTATTCTTTCAATAAAATGATAAAGCTTTACAATCATATAATCATTGCACCAGTCGGTTAAGATGAGGGTACCACACCGATCGTTCGATGAATTGAGGACACGGTGTATCTCGCAGAGGGATTGTTGCTTGTTGCGAAAAAAATGAAAGGCATTGGTACACACGACAATATCCATGGAGTTGTCTCCGAGAGGCAACTGTTCGGCGGGGAATCTGTCGAGTGTAACCGTAACATTATTGATATCGTCGTTTACTCCTACATTGTCGAATTTTGTTGTAGCTCGTTGGAGCATTTCTTCGGATGGTTCAATGCCGTATAATTTCAATAATGGCTCCAATGGTGCACCATGAGATTGGATGCTGCTACCATACGAAGGATAGGGTTGTTTTTTGTCTCCTCTCGATACATTATATTCGTCATACAAGTGTCTCAAGAATGTCCCCGTTCCACATCCTACGTCGACAACTGTAATAAATTTAGAACTGCCGTCGATCATTGCAAGTTCGGTTGTGTCGCCATCATATCCACCTAAAAGTGAAGATATTTGATCAATCCGTGCTTTCACCTCCTCAAGTGGTAACTTTAATGTAGCGTTGGTGTATGTCTTCCAAAACCGATCGTACCAGGGTGCCATGTCTTTGTATTCGACGTGCACTGCATCGAATACGACATCATTATTAGTTATATTTGTTGTTGTTGTTGTCATCTATACACGGCGTCGTAGTTAATTTCATTTTCTCGCCAACAACACGCAAGATCGCTAGTAAGCCACCATGAGTCTTACACTTGTCACTCACTGGAAGAGTTGCAGGACGATCATTTAATCCAATTCCCTCTCGTCTCTGTCGACATCAACATCAACATTGTGTGTGGCTTTTGATGGAGAGGAGCGAAGCCGTCTCTTCATAGTCGAGTCAAAGATCTTCTTGATCGTGACCAATATCTTTGATGTACTGTTTCCTACGTTGATTTCCCCTCTTTCCAGATCAGCCACAACAAAGGCAGAAGAAGTAAAGAAGTTCATGCTATCTTTTATGTTTATGCGAATAGGTGTGTCTGATGCGAAGACCTCCACAAATCCAATCTGGCGCAACATTGACAAGCCGCACACCGATCATTATTTTCATTCTCTTCCTTCTCTCAACCATTCCTACTACTACTACCATCCAAACAACAACATTTGCATCATCACCATGTCCACCACCACCACCACCACCGAACACAAACCCTTCACCCTCCCCCCCGGCAATGGTGCCAAAGTCTGCATCGGGGGCGGTGCCGGCTTCATCGGATCGCACATTGCCAAACGTCTCAAGGAGAACGGCTACTACGTCACCGTCGTCGATTGGAAAGAGAACGAATTCATGAAACCGGACGAATTTTGCGACAATTTCATCCTCGACGATTTGCGCAAACTCGAAGTTGCCGTCAGGGCATGCAAGGACTGTTTGCAAGTGTACAACCTCGCCGCCGACATGGGCGGGATGGGCTTCATCTGCTCCAACGAAAGCGTATTGAGCTTCAACAACACTTCCATATCGATGAACATGCTCGAGGCCGCTCGTCGGAACAAGGCCCGAGATTACTTCTACGCCTCCTCGGCGTGCGTGTACAACGAGGCGAAGCAGGAGGATGTGAACAATCCGGGATTGGTCGAGAGCGATGCCTGGCCGGCACGTCCGCAGGACATGTACGGCCTCGAGAAGCTCTACGCCGAGGAGATGGCGTTGGCCTACGGGCGGGACTTTCCCATGAACATTCGCATCGCGCGATTTCACAACATCTATGGACCGCGCGGTACGTGGAAGGGCGGAAGGGAGAAGGCGCCCGCGGCGTTCTGCCGCAAGGCCATTACCTCCACGACCGAATTCGAAATCTGGGGAGATGGAAAGCAGACCCGTTCCTTCACCTTCATCGACGACTGCGTCGAGGGCGTCTTGCGACTCACCTTTTCGGAGTGCGATGTCCCCATCAATCTCGGATCTACCGAAATGGTGGACATGAATGAATTCGCGGCCATGGCACTGTCGTACGAGAATAAAGGACATTTGCCCATCAAGCATATCGATGGACCCATGGGCGTGCGAGGACGCAATTCAAATAATGTACTTATTCTTGAAAAATTGGGGTGGGAACCGACGATGAAAATTGTCGATGGATTGCGCATGACGTACTTTTGGATCAAGGGGGAAATTGAACGTGAGGTGAAGGAGGGGAATACTACAGATTTTAGTAAGAGTGAGGTGGTGCAGCAGGTGGATGATTCGCTTATGCAGTTGGGAAATGAGGAGAGTATCGTGTAAAGAAGAAGGAGAATCCATAAATAATGAGACAGTGGGGTATCAATTAGGGGCAAAGAGCTTCCGTCGAAAGAGGGTAGAGGGTCATGATGGTGCAGTTGTCTAAAACTCAATTCTGTAATACACATGCTGTAATCTAACTGTCGTCGATGCATACTGTTCAACAGTAGGTAGTTTGATTTTTCTCATCAATGAATTTTATCTATTGCGGTTAAAACGCACAGTACCATTTACATTTTACACAGCTGCTTTTATCTCGCGAAAATAAGAAGACACAGATGCTGCAGACTAATGCAACGAGAACATATTTTAAAGGAAGAGCAATAGAGGACAACATTACACGACTCTGCTTACAATTACGAGAAGTTATATTTTGTTACAGAAGATTTATTACCCATTATTACTCTGGAGGAAGGCACTTGTTAATCCAATTCAGCCTAGAGCTGTCAGCTGTCTCTGCCCCACTCCACTCCTTCATTTCCATTTCTAACAAATGTGATTCCTCTGCCAAGGGTTGATCATTTTCACTTGACACCATTACCATGGAAGAATAATTGATTTTTCCATGCAGCAGAGTTCCATAAAGATCTCAATTTCCAACATGATAACGAGGTAGAACATGACTAATGCTTGCCAGAAAGGCTTCTGAGGATTGTCGTCATTAGAGGGTATACTAGTTGATACTAGTTGTATTCCTCGAGGAGAACAGCCAAAACCCATTCATCCACGAATCATCAGGCAAGGGAGGATCTTTATTTTTGTAGTCAGTCGAATTAAACCACGAGGAAAAAATNTCCTCGAGGAGAACAGCCAAAACCCATTCATCCACGAATCATCAGGCAAGGGAGGATCTTTATTTTTGTAGTCAGTCGAATTAAACCACGAGGAAAAAATCAGCCAAAAACCATTAGAGGGGGGAAAATAATTAGTTGCATTCCTCGAGGAGAACAGCCAAAACCCATTCATCCACGAATCATCAGGCAAGGGAGGCTCGTTATCAGGCAAGGGAGGGTCATAGTCAGTCGAATTAAACCACGAGGAAAAAAACAGCCAAAAACCATTCTTTGGCGAAGCATGTTCAAGCTGAGGATTAGTCTTATCAATATCAATGATCAGTTCTGGAGCACCACGTAGAAGAGGATGCATAACTGTGCTGGCACTGACACTGTCATCATACCCAATTTGACCGCCAATGGTCGTCATCTTGCTGTCGGCAATACTGGCACCGTCCAATGTTTCACCATGCGTGGTGGTGGGGTGTGTGGTGTCCAATGCTTCTTTCAATGCTTGAGATGTTTCTTGAGAGAAGACATCCATCGACAATACAAGGAAGAAGAAAAGTAATGCCTGGATCTTGATCGTCATCTTGATCGCTGAGCTGAGATTTGGACTGTGCTGCAATTGACAATGATAGTCCTTTACCAGTAATGGAATGATATGAGACAAGCTGACAATAATATTCTCACAAGACAGTGACATTGATGCATACGGGTGTGTCCATCCTTTTCTTTCTCAGAGATTCATTTTGGAGGACTGTGTCATATGGCTGTCCCACGTGAGAAATGATCTTCTGGAAGAAAAGATAAGCCGAGATGATTCCATTGACAAAAATGAATAGGTGTGTCCATCCTTTCCTTTCCATCAGAGATTCATTGTGTACGTCTGGATGATAGTGTTCTCCCACCCCCCCAGGATTGACCCTCTGGTTCGAATCAAAGACAAGAAAGAGATGATTCATTAACATTGATGAATCAATTTCGTGCACGTCTGGATGATTGCTGCCCCCACGATTGATATTCTGGTTTGAATCAAAGAGCCATAGTGTTCTCACTATGCAATCCATCATCTTCTGGGAGAATGAACTAGTCATGGCAATTATTTCTCCATCAACAACGGGTCACTCAACAGCAAACCGCCCTCGCGGGGAAGACGATTGAGCCGCAGACCAGCGCGATTGATATTATGAAAATGGTATGCTGCCATCGGTCAAACAAAGCGGGCGAACAAAGGGGTAGGAAGTAGGTTTGGAGCTCAAATACACAGCTTTTCACAGACTCGGCTTCCAGATCCAGTTAGGGACTGCAAGAAGGATCAAAGAAGTTGACAAATACCAAGGCAAACAGACCCGTTCCTTCACCTACATTGACAACTGCGTCGAGGGCGTCTTGCGACTCACCTTTTCGGAGTGCGATGTCCCCATCAA
>JALLAX010000292.1:0-13291 GCA_036939555.1 Discostella stelligeroides
GTTGCTTGATGCAAGAGAAATGAATGTAAAATGGGGGGGGCTAGGATTAATTGAAATTTCTGCACCTTCTTCTCTATTATTCTCACTATGCTAAAATAATCTCAATGCTTCATTCAAAGAACGCGTCTGAGTCACAAAGCAGAAATTCTTTTTCCGATACAGGAGGCACATTTTGCATCTTCAATTTGACATTGTACCGATGCCAATCGCTTCGAAAATGCAATCTATATTCTCCAGGTGTGAAAGCTCCCCCACATGTATTGCAAGGTTTGACATCATTTGTTTGTGATACTGCTACTTTTCCTCCTCCCAGATGTATGTTGTTGTTGTTGTTGCTCTCGATGCTTGACGCGGTAGTAGTAGTAGTAGGAGAAGGATGGGCGATATTATTATTCAAGCCCTCGTCTCCTCCTTCAACGATAATACCCAATCGCTCCGCACGTTCCCTCTGACGATTTTTCTCAGCAGCAATGCGTTCCCCCCGCTCAGTTTGTTCTTCCTTCTCGCGGCGTTTGGCCTTTTTGCTCTTCTTTTGTGCCGCCTTTTGAACCTTGCGAGGATTGTTGGTATTCATCTTGTGCGTGGTAGCTGTTGTTTGTAATTCGTTATTATCCTCCTCCTCCTCCTCGGAATTATTGTCAATAGTGAGATTCGATTGCAGTTTGTCCGACAGCGCCGCTCCATCAGCATTTTCATCTATTGTAGATGATGATGGTGACGACATCATTGTATTCATTATTTCATCATTATGTTGTTGTTGTTGTTGTTGTTGTTGTTGTTTTTGTTGAGCCCTACGCTCCAACTCGGATCCCAAAGTCACTTCGTCATCCTCTGTCATTGTTACGCATTGTTGAATAATTTCCAACCGTCCACGAACCGATGGATCTCGTGCAATGGTTTCGATTTTACGATAGAAGGAAGGATCCGATTGGAATACGATCCTGGTTATTTGTTGTTGTTGTTGGACGCCATCATCATCATCATTCTCTCTCTTATTATTTGGCGGGAGTAGTATAATATCCGATCGAGTAGCAATGCCTTCTTTGACCAATAGATCGATGATGTTGTTGATGCTTCTCCTCCTCCTCCTTGCAACAAGGTGGGCAGATGAAGAAGAACCAATAATATCAGCAGCAGCATCATGGCCATCCTCATCATCATCATCTTCCACCACCTGCAGCACCAATGCCAATTGCATCTTTGCCCGTTCAATCTCCAGAGTTTGTGTTTTTTGGAGCAGTTTCACGCAGTCCAAGAATTGCTGTTTGACATTGTGCGTCGGATGGACCATGAATCCCGCCCTTCTCATGGCATCCCGCACCTGTGCCATGGTGTACGGTCGTCGACTGCCGGGATGGACGCACTTTTCGGATATCATGCTGGCCACCTCCCTAAGTGTCGACTCGTGCTGTGCCGCTCGTTCCTGATCGGAAATTTGCACGTCTCCCCTGTCGAGTATGAAGCGACACACGGCTAATTCATCGGTAGTGTCAAAACACTGTTGGAGTAATTTGTTATTGGCAAATTGACCCTTGGATACATTCGTGAAGACGCGCTCGGTTTGTAATACCTCCGATAAGTCCGTTTCGGTCCCCTGTCGGTAATTCAAGATTTTGTTTCGGTAGCAGGCAATTTCGAAGCGGTGGCCGGCTCGTGAAAGTCGAACGACGGCGACGTTGGTGAGACGAACTTGATTGAGTGGTAGCTGCCGAGACATTATATTGTTGGAATGAATAATAATGAGATGATGTGGTGGTGGTGATGGATTATTCAACGTTGAGGAAATAAGAAGTAGTAGTGTAGTAGTCGGGTGCGTCGGGTCAATCGAACGAATATGAATATGAATGGCCCTGGCTTCCATTTTTTTTCCATTTCCGCAAGACACGTAAGTCGAGTCAACTTAGCGATTTTTCCTACGATGCTCATGTAACCAGTATCGCTAATTTGACTCGACTTGCGTGTCTTGCAGGCAGTGGCAGTGCATGAGCTATCGCTATTGTATCGTATCGTAAGGTACTTCAAGTAGAAAGGGCGGGAAATACCAAAAAGACAATAATAAAATTGACAATGACATCATGATGTTGTGATGTGACGACGACGACGACGACGACTATTGAGTGCTTGTCAAGCAGAAGCGTTACAATCACTATCACTGTTGTTGCCACATCACTTGCTATTGTTTTCTTTCGCCATTTACTGACCTCCATTCCTCCTCCAATTATTAGGATCGAAAATCCCCATCACAACATCACGACGAACGACGTCAACGTTTTCTGGTGGGGCATGAGCCTGATTATGCTGGATATTATTCACATTGGCAAAGGCGGGATTGACGATGTGGCAGCAGTGGCACCAAGGCTCGCGGTAATCAATGGGACGCATCTTTGTCTCCTCCCATTTTCAATTTCAACTTCTGCTGCATCTACTGCTACTGCTGCCTCTGCCGCCATTGTCGTTCCTGCTCTGCCGCTGTCGTCGATATGGAACCTGCATCAGCACTATCACAACAACAGCGGAATGGAGTCATCTAGCGACGACGAAGAACAACATCATGATATTATTGATATTGACATCAACAGCAGCGCGTTGGATATGGAGAAATTCATTCTGCATGTATCAGATCTATTAGTATTAGACGACGATGATACTAGCAGTAGTAGTTCCAGCAGGACCAGGCTGGTACTCCTCACGAGACAGTCGCAGAGCCTCCTTTTCAACAAAAGCGGACGCAGTGGTGGTGGTGGTGGTGATGATGGAGAGGTAAAGAAGAATGATGATTCTCTCTACTCTCTAAGGATTGTTGCTCGTCATGACGATGATGATGATGATGAAACAATGGTGGAAGAGACAACAACCATTGCGCTGAATGCAGAAGAAAATAGAATCGAGATTAACCTACTGTCTTTTGCATACCCGCATGGCGACTACGACGATGAAGATTTTCAAAGCAACATTCCATTTGATGATAATAATAATGATGATGGTGAAAGCGATTTGCGCGTTATTTATGGCAGTGATTATTACAATCTCGCATCGGAGGATATTAGCAATGCTGATGGCGTCATCGGATCTGCTGCGTCGTCAGTGGACTCTCCCTTGGCAATACTCGATGTCATTGGCGCTGGGTCATACCTAGTCACTGATCTCTTTGGCATTCCTGGATACGAGCAGATTCTGGTTTTACCTCGTATCATCATGGATGATGCAAAAGTTTTGTCCCATACGATGGAATTGTGGGAGAATGACGGCGATGGATTGCAACTACGCACGGAGCTACTACGGGTAATTCTTGAGCATTCGTATGTTACGGATGGTTCGACAGTACTGCATCCTCTACCACCACCATCAGTATCATCATCACAATCACAATCACAATTCTCTCGCAAAAATCTTGAAGTGATGACGATGCCGGGAACGAACACTCACTCAAAGTCAACAACGACCCCATCAACATCTGTCACCATCCCCCCACTAACTATTATGATCGAGGATGAGCTGGATGGATATTGCCATGAGCTACAAACCAATGGGATACAAAGGAAGAGGAAAATAGTTACCAAGAAGGCACTGGTTGAGAATGGCAACAATGAATCAGCGACGGCAGTGTCTACGGCAATGTTGGAGACGACGCGAGAAGAGAATCCAGGCAAAGTTCCCAACTCATTATTAAATGAGGATGAGAAAAGACCTCTTGAATGGCTGAATGCCATTGCGCATACTGTGGAGCACCGTCTGGGAGCTGAGCTCTCCAAGATGGAACGAATGGAAAGATCGGCACAAACATGTTTAGACCTCGTGAACGAAGGGCGAGAAACGCTTCATTCCGCCATGAGGGATGACACTTGTGGCGGCCGAAATAACGATCCAGAAGTAATTCGCCTCCGATATGGTATGCGGCCCAGGACATCGTCGTTCGAAAATAATGGTGATGGAATATCCGTGGTATTGGACCTGGAAGTCGATTTAATGATGCGGCCAGTAATAACGAACACAAATAATTCATCGACTGCAACATACGGTGGAGGCAATGAAATTGGAATCTCACTGCAAGACTTTCACTTATCATGCTTTTCAACGAATCGGGCATCATCATTAATGGGGACACCGCCCAAGACCATTCGCACTTCGTCTGGTGTTGTGCCAACGCTGCAACCTGGGGACTGCGTTACGATACTTGCCTCCGTGCTCCTTGCTGATCTACGGTTGATGATAACGAAAGAAGATAGCCGTTCAACAATGNAAGCAGAATCAGCCACAGCAACCAGGCGACTTGCCCCAATATCCATCCCTTTCCAATACTACCAACAGCTATATTTGAGTATCGCTCGCCCCGTACTTTAACTATTGATATGTCGTCTTCTATACAGGACGCCGCGATATGGAAAGAGCTCGTATCAAGGTTGAATGCGCGTGCGGGAGGGAACTCATTCGTTGATTTCTATTGGAAGAAAGGGGATCCTCGGTTAAATTTGGTGGTTTTCGGGTCGAATATGGAAGAACGAGCTGGTGAGTTGTGTGGTGAACAGATTCCTCGACATTCTTTCCACTGCCGTCTCACACATCTGAGCGAATTTTCGAATTATCCTCGTCGGGGAACTAATGATTCAGCAATGGTAAAGTTCTTACTCAACAGCCTACCTGAATCCGCGAATCTTACAATAGAAGATCCAGACGAAAAGCAACACGTCAAAGCATTATTGCAATCGATGAAGAAGGAAGTTGACACAATCAAACGTCATCGCTCACTTTCATCTGATGCAATGACACCGGCAGTGCTCAACGAAATGGCTTCCCTTCAAATCGACACTGATGGAGTTGCATCAACAATCAAGAGAGGCTGGTCGTAAGAATCAATGTTGAAGCACATACAGAAATAGTTGAATAATTTCTTTGCCTGTTGAAACAAAATGATGTGAATCGGAAGTTTGAAATTTTAAACTGAACTGGTCTTTCGTCAACCAATTCCCTCTCTTGGCGTACTTATACGAGGAACCTGTCCATGGCGGAGTTTGACCGAGCAAACCCACTCTTTGAACGCGATAATGTTCCCTTCGAAGTGTTCACTTACTCGGGCACCCAGTGCGGCAGCGAAACTCCCCATAAAAGTGCTTCCACCCCCAACAAGACAAGCGCGACTTTCACGGTTCGCATTCTTCAGGGCTATCGGCCACCGAAAAATGGCAGTGGAGATAGAGAACGCGTCATTCGGTTCGAGATGTCTGATGAGTGCAATCTGATCGGCAACAGTCTGCATGACCGGTCAAGAATTTTTGATCCCGTAGGAGTGCCACCGCATAGCACTCCGAGCCGCAGGTCCTTCCAATATTCAATTCCAAACATGCTGCACATTCACGCTCCTATCATGATGACCGACGCTGGTAGAGGTATGCAAATACCTGGCCATCAGTTGAGGAACCCTAGTGATGGTAGTGATTTGTATTCGAAGACCGTTCCTCATCTTCCGATTGAACTCTTTGAACTCGAAGTTGGCGAATCTGACTTTCATGACTTGCGACGTGATCAAGCATTGTTGGTGGATTTTCATGATTTCGCCAACTCGTTGATATCACTGCTTCATGTCTGTGAGCGCGGAGATGTGAACAATTCACAACAACCAGAACGAAATGTTTCATTTGAGAATAACCAATTCATCAAACCGCCATCTGATTCTACCAATGGACCACTCAAATGGGGAATTGACAATGGTGCTTGGAACACTCCGTCGCAATCACATCGAGCGTTGAACCAGTGGCAAGGACTGCCAAACCACGGAGTGAGGATTCCATCGCCTTATGGCAAAGACAGCGTGGCGATGCCTGTTTCAACTTACACATGCAGGCTGGAAGTCAATTCCCCTATGCCACACGAAAGCACAGCGTGGAGAAACACTCCGAAGTCTAGCTCTACGCATTCACGATTCAGTATTGTGGAGTCCAACCAATTCCGCGAGCTCGTGCATTTGGCATTAAATCTGAGTATTGGGACGGACAAATCCGTTCGATTATACTTGTCCTTGCGTCTCAACCAGATAATGATGCAAAATCGAAACATCCAATTGCTCTACGCTGAGGAACAACGCCGCTGCGACACCGCCGAATCAGAACTTCTTGGCCTACGGAAGTCGATGCAAGAGCTCACGAAGGCAACCGAAAATGAAAAATATCAGATTCAGTACCAAGCAGAAGAGCGCCTGCAAAGCGAGAACTGCAGTCGTCTTGTTGAAGTCAATGACTTGAAGACAGCAAAAGACGCCGAAATAAAGGCTCTGAATGATAAACATGAGAAAAATCGTGCAATTCTCGAAAGCAAGTTGCGTGTTCTAGAAGAAGTCAATGCGAAAATCAACTCAGAAAAGGCAGCAACTGAAAGCGAGAAAGACTTACTGGCCACCAAACTCAGCTTTCAGGAATCAACTAATCACACAATGACTAATGAATTGAGTTCGCTTCGAAGCAAGCTGCAATTGATCTCAGAAGAAAAGACAGCAGTGGAAAAGAGTCTTCATCAACTGCAATTACAACTTACGTCACTTGAGTACTCGAACAGTACCAATGAGAAGACATTATTTCAAACTGAAGCACAGCGAATATCTGCCGAGAATGTCTCGGCCGATGCACAACGTATCCTATCGAAGCAGCACTCACAAATGGCAGAGCTACAAAAGAGACTTGAAGAGGCAGAGAATGAAACGTTGAAATACAAAGATCTCACATCGAGATACCAGGCGAATCGCCTGGAAATGAAGAAGCGAATGAAGGATAAAGCTGAAACAATTCGTGAACAAGAAGATATCTTTGTTGTAAAGGAGAAGGAGCTGACGGACCTTAAATGTCGAGTGCAAGGGCTTGCGGATGAGTTGGTGTGTACAAAGTCAGAAAAGGAAGTCTTGGCATGTAAATTGAATGATGCGACGCATCAAATGCAAGAGGATAAGAAGAAGCTTGAAAATAACCAGCAGGTATGTTTCATCATATATTTCTGCATCGATGTTTTATGCCGGTATTCAGTATTCATCATCGTTAATATTTCGCTTTGAATCATATCAGGTTATTGCATGGCTCAACAAACAAGTGTCAAGTGGCGGAGGGTTGTGGCATGGGTCGAAACCAGCCAGCATTATTTCCAACACCACGAAATCATTGCCATTGCCTTCTGCGACAATTAGCCAAGTATCGACTCTTCCTCGTCACATGCCAAACGCTGGTTCTACACCATACCAGTGCTCATATGTCACACCTGACGTCAAGGTATTTGCTGGAGCGCCGCAACTGCTTCATCCGGAGCCAACTCCTTACTCCGGAATGACAATGCGTCCGGACGCTGCAAATAAGTATGATACATAAAAAACACTTGCTGATGTGGTGGTCCTCTACACATTTGCAGTTTATCGGAGTGTCACTTGATGCATACAGTCACTACTGCTCTACCTGTTAACGCATAAAAAAAATTTTACGGCAAGAGACTCATATTACTTCTACATCTTCTGTTACTACACAACCGAAAATTTTATACGAGAATTAATTGACCATATCCGCCCAAATTTAGTGTCAACATCCAACCTCGATCCACAATCCGCGGACGTTCAAGCTTCCCTCGACACATGTGACATTTTGAATCATTGGAAAGTCTCACAGGGCAATGCACTATGCACTGCATATGGGTCAATTCAAAAGTTTGAAATTTCATGTGGCGAAAGTTTTTCTCACGGAAAAATCGTTCAACTATGATTTCTCTACCGCACGCTTCATCCATGAAATCTCTATATTATTCAACATTGATCCTTATCGGAGCAGCGTGTGTGTCACTCGTATTCGCTGCTGATGACTCATACGATGTATTAGACATCGTAGGCAACGATACCTCGAGCCGCGGTGGTACCAGTAGAACGCCTTTCTTCATGCCGGCTGGTTGTACATGCAAAATATCTGGAGCAATCAATGACGAGCGATGCAATCAGTTCGACTGCCCATGTCAGTGTAATTTGCTGGCAGGAGCTTGCGACCTCAATTGCTGCTGTGATCCGGAGTGTAGCAGTGACGACATAGAGTCGTTTTCTAGTTGCATTAATAACGGAGAACCGTCGACGGAACTTCGAATGTGCACAGATAGGCCGCATTCGTTAGAAGTCGTAAACCTAAAATATCCCCTGAGGCTTGGCGGTTCTCCTGTGGTAAGATGTTATCGAAATTTATCACTCAGTGACCTGTGACAACTTTTTAATTCAGCACGTCCTTCATCAGGATATACTGCAGGGGTTGCTTTGTGCCGAGATTGACAACAGTGCAGTCAAGGGCAAATTTTTCGAAGATCAGGGGTACCCCCCCGCATCTCAAGTCTTTTCTCCAGGGGAGAGGGGTGCGGATCAGATAGGTTTCCACTCATTCAGTCGGGAGGCAGCTTTCATTACTTCAAATGCTGAATATCAGTTGGGTGACCCAATCGCAGTCTACAAGTCATTCGATCAACAGCTGACACGTGCCTTTGGAGGATATCTCGTGTTACCTTCTCCGGATGACGGGGGTAATTGCATTGAGCTGAATACTGTTGCATTTGGTAAAAGTGAATCAAGCACGTGCTCGAAGTACATCAATGATCTTTCGGCTGACTGTGAGGGAAAATTCAGCACGGAACGGTATTTCTTAAATACCTTTGGTAAGCATCTGATGATCGTCCAATATTTGAGTTTGATGATCTTGAATCGCTCATCGTCCGCATACCACCAGTCGAACAAACCAAGGGATCCGGCGTTACCGGAATGTCTGCTCGTACAGACACTCTCCATCAAATCAAAATTGATGCATTCATCGATTCAAATGGAACTTTGTCGACTGATCTCAACGATATTCCTAAGAAAACACACTGGGACAGCTCGTCGTCCATGTGCATCAATGCGCTGAAGCGAATGAATTACAACGTGAGATACAACCGCACAACAGTCGTTAGTATTTCAGTGGATATTGAGACTCTTGATATCGTAGCTTCCACTCGGGAGGTGCAACAAGAATTTTCAGTACGTTTCATTCCTATCGAGGTAGATGCTTCAATGCGCAGCAATGAGAATAACAATCTCATTACTCGTTTTCGAAGTGGCAATCCTGGATACATTGTTGGCGCGCCAACACTTGGTGCAATGACTCCAAATGTAAATCATACTGCTTCGTATGTGATTGCTCAAAAAGCTGGCTTTACGGTAATGGATACAGGTTTAGGTGGCCAGTGTAGCACTTCTTCCTCCACAGGAACGGTAAGTATATGAATTCAGAGATGCTGAAACCTCTCTCTATTGACAACTCTGCACTGCTTTGTCTTCCTGTGTACAGACAGTGGGTTTTGCCAAGAACATATTCGTGGGATGCGCACAATCATTCACAAGAGACGAGCTCAGGGATTTTTGCTTAGACCCATCGAATCAACACCCAATGCTTGCTCGACAACCGATGATGGAAGTAGATGATTTTGTTTTCCCCAAGTGGCTTCAAACGCATCAAGATATGCTTGGGATATTTGGAAATGCTGATCCATTGCATCGAAATCAATGGATCACGATTGATACACCGTCTGTTGTGGCCAAGAGTCGAAGTTTCATCGAGTCAGAAAATAGGTGCATCGGTATGCCATCGAGGCTGCGCTTTGAAATATTGTGGACATTTGTCGGGAATGTCGACAATCCGCAGGCAAAAATATTGAGGTGAGTATGAATCCCCCCTCTCTCATCCCCCCCCAGATTCTTTCACCGTATTGTTACTTGCATGCATTCTATTTGAACTGAATCCACATCATGTTTCCCCAAAAATCTTGTTTCGTATGTTCGTGTTTAGTGCCAAAAAAACCTTTGAGGATGGTCCATCCCTTCAACACTCCCTCGCCCTTCCCACTGAGAAGCAACCGTTCTCATTCATCACGACAGTTTCATGGACATTCTCCCCACCCAAGTCAAAAATTATCACAAGTCCACCACCCATCTTGTTATTCTCCGTTCCGCATGATGTGTTCTATCCATTTCAGATTAGTACACGCAATGCAAGAAATCAGTACTACTATGATCTCTAGTGTCACCAGGGATCAGGGATGGAAAAGTTACAGTTCCAGGAGTAAAAGTAGTACTATGGTAGATGATGAAAGGGATTTGTTGAGTATCTAGTAGAGGACAATGTTGATTACAAAGCAGTACTTAAAGATGGCTTTTCCGTACAATACTTCTGCCATAATTGAAGATTGCTTTCAATTGCCCCAATCCGCCCTCCCCCTAGATACCAACCCTACATGTCATCAATGACAGTGATTACATGACAATTTCATGACCATAGGTTTCCATCATACGTTCAAACCAGGCTATACCCTCTTTTGTTGACTCTGCCAAGAGCAAGGAGCAAATAGGAATACCATTCGCGTTCATAAATCGTGCCACACGCCGACTTTGTTGCTCTGGTGGTAGTTGTTGATTCTCATTATTAGTAGTGTTGTTGATTGCGGATGAGACAACAAATACAATCTTGGCAATATCATCAATCTTGATATGGAATTCTAATGAGGCATCTATGTTGGCAAATGTTACCAATCGATCTCCTGTCTTGGGTGAAATGCTAGTTTTGAAAGTAGGTCCAAGTTGAGAGGTTGATTCGAGAATTGCTCCGTTTCCAATGACTATGATACGAAAGGATAGTTTGGATCGATGAAAATCATGCAATATTTGTTCGGCGATCGATGGGGATTCCTCTTGATTAATCGATGATGATAACAATGATGATGATGACGATACTGACGAGGGTGAAACTTGGCTCTTCTTCCTTACGGTGGTAATTGTAGTTTGGAATGCACAAGTAGTGATTCTCGTCGGCTGTTCACGAATCATGACACCGCTCATAAAGACCACTACGAAAAAGGAGAATCTCGACATAATCATCATCGCAATGATTGATAATAATTGATGTTACCTATTTGGTTGCAATCGACAGAACGGTAGTTGTTTTGTCGGAATTGTATCAGATATCTACGTAACCCAACATTATCGATGCATGAAGAATCCGTTCTCCTACTTATCTATCTTTTCACTTCCAGGCCGGTAGTACTCTGGTTACACTACACCAAGTACTACCTATCGGACCTATCTCTATCTCATCTCACTCTTCTCTTTCAAGTGAGACTTAGGAAAAACACTGCCCCTCTCTCTTGAGAGAGCTCAATCGATGATGTACTACACTGCATACTACAAACAAAGAACATGTTACACTTATTTCTACTCCACTGGTACCCACTGAAATTACAAATTCATACAAACGTAAGCAGCGTCATAGTCGTTTGATTCTAACTGAGTTGCAAGATGCAACCATGCTTCACAAATTCCTGCGACTTCTGTCAACTCATAAGAGAGACACGTCCACCAGGATCGGAATAATTGCCATATTTTGCGCCGGGACTATATTTCTCCCCAGCTGCAGCCGCTTTCAAATCAATACTCGCGACATGAAACATGTCATAAAGATCCACATCCTCTTCTTCGTCGGCATCATCATCTTCCTTAGGTTGCAGTAACTTTCGAGCCAGGTCTATCACACTTGTAACAGATGACGTACTGGCGATGACCCGCAAGAATTTGTTGCTGTCGAACTCAACGCCATACTCATGCAATTGAAGGCGTATTCGAAGAGCTATTAAATTCGCTTCTCCCTTGCTGATAACTTGATTGTTATTTTTGTCGCTCTTAATCACGATTCGGATTATGTCCTGACAAATTCTTTGTCGTAAATTTACCTGTTGATATAATGCAAATGCAAATAGAAATGACATTGGGTCATACCAAAATGCAGTAACCAGTAACATCGGCGGTCGACTTACCTTCATTTCGGCTAGAATCGACTCGTGGTCATTCACAAGGTCAACAACTCTGTCAACTGTATACGACTCCTCCTCCGCAATTGCTCGCAATTTTTTTTTCACCGCAGCCAATCTTTTGTTATCAGAACAGTTTAGTCGTAAGATAGAACGCCAAGAGGGAACATATTATGCATTGCAATCACTTACCGATCTATCTCAGACTTCAGCTCGTACACTTCTTGGTCTAGCACATCCACCTGTTCCTTGAGATAGTTTGCTTCCTCTCTCAGCTTGTTGGTCGCTGAACGCAATGCTGTGATTATTCAACACAAATAATGAGTTTGTGAGAGACTCAGTAGATATCTCAACAGTGATCGCCAAGAGTGAGAATAGTAGTAGAACTCACTTGGCATTCTCCCCATCTGCCTCTCCTTCATGATGGAATGAGGCACGCTGACATTACGGACCGAGAAAATGGGAAGCACTTCATGAGATTGCGTTTCAATTACGTCGAGGGTTGAATCAGTAACAACAACTTTCAAACTTACGTAGCTATCAAAAGCCCTCCCATGATGTATGTCAGAAGTGCGGGTGAAGCAACCATCGCAACCGCAGATGCCACAATTCCAGCTGCGAGAACGGTGTATACTGTTGCAGTAGATGATCGTTAATAGATTAGTAGCTGGGAGAGCGGAGCAATAAAAAATTTTGATCTCACCAATGAAAGACTTCAAAACTTGCATCGGCGATAGCTTCACTGTCTCCACCTCTGAACTTGACGATGAATCCACATCGGAGTCTCTATCATCTGACTCCCAGTCGTCGTCAGACTCTAAGAGCGGTTCAAGCATACCTTCTGCCTTTGTAGCAGCGACCTTCGATGAAGCATATCTTTTCATTATTGTCGTTGCTATTCGTCGATACCTATTAGACCTCGGATTTCAGGATTGATTTTCCAAAAACTATGACTATTACGATGCGCCTCTCTCGTCGAGGATGGCTTTGCTGTCTCGGTGGTCATTGTCAGGAAGGAAAGTGTCGTTGATACAATAGTATCATTTAGAACTGACCAGCGTCGCATGTTTCAATCTCTAGAGAGAGAGCGTAACTTGAACGGAAATAATTATTGTCTTCGAGGTTATGATTATTTATGATGATGGTTCCGAGGGGCGCAATCTTCAATTTTTCCTTT
The DNA here is from genome assembly GCA_036939555.1 of Discostella stelligeroides. Lineage (NCBI taxonomy): Eukaryota > Bacillariophyta > Thalassiosirophyceae > Thalassiosirales > Thalassiosiraceae > Discostella > Discostella stelligeroides. Next base: position 13,007 of record JALLAX010000292.1, read on the forward strand.
GTGTGCAAAGACACGAAAGATATCTCTAAAAGAGAAGTTGTTGAAAGGCCTTGCTATGCTATCGTATGTACTTATGGTTTAGGCTTGGCCCATAATATCTCTACTCGAACTCTCAAGTCTCTCTAGAGAGAGACTAGCCTAGCCCCGTAACACCCAGGAAGATCCGGGTCTAGCGATATTGGCGATAATTTAATAGTGCATACTGATTCCAACGCAAGTAGTCTACTTACTCAGATCAATAATTATTGTACTAATTCCATTGAACACACGACTGAAGCTAAATTT
>JALLAX010000293.1:0-13469 GCA_036939555.1 Discostella stelligeroides
ACAATCTCATGCCTCGTCATGAAATTAAGGGCAAGACAGAATCATTGACTGATCTACTTAACGAAGAAACGAAAGAGATTGACATGGACGCCAAGCGTAACGAATTGCATAGGCTTCAACTTCAACTTGAGACAGAATCCACTGAAGACGCTATCCTTAAATGCTTAGAAGTTTGGAACTCAGCGCGGGATCGATCCGACTATGACACAATTCCCGTAGTAAAGAGAACACTCGATTCATGGTATGGCCCATTGAGCGAAGCGATTGAGCTCGAGCAATGGCTGTATCTTAACAACGACAATGAAACGAACCCTTCCAAACTCTCAGTCCAAGAGGAAGAAGATCGCTCGTCATCAGACAATCAAACCATTAGTCACAGTAGCCCTTCGTCACATCGAAAGCTCGCTCGTGATCGATCAATTTACGGTCCTCTACTATGCCTCCTTCCTCCGACAAAAATAGCCGTGATGTTAGCCCACACAGCAATGTCAACTTTGTTGACAAGTACGTTTGTAACGGTTGGATATTCCAAGGTAGTGTCGCTTGCGTTAACCATCGCTCAGGTCTTAGAAACAGAGTTGAACGTATCACGTGCATTGAGAGTACGAGCTAATGAAAAGAAGTGGAAGTTAAACACCGTGAAGGAAGGAGCTGGGAGCAATGGGAGTGGGAAAGACAANGTTGGATCAAACTCAAGTGAGCCGAGTGAAAAAATGTCAATGTCGGACTTTGCCGATTGGGACCCTGTGATGAAGGTGAAGCTCGGAGCAGCACTGATACGGTTGCTTTTAGATCACACCACATTCTCCAAGCCTTCAAAACGTGGTTTCTCACCTCCTGAACCCGCCTTTCGATATTCAAGGCATACTGGTAATCACAACGCTTCAAAGGCCTATGGATGTATTTCCATTCATCCGGAATTGTTGAGAATTGCAGTTCAAGAGGAGTTTTCGGCAACGTCAGCATTCATACCAGCGTCTGTAACAAGCGCTCGTGTACAGCCAATGGTGATTCCACCTAGAGATTGGACGGATATCAGTAATGGAGGGTATGAAACAGTTAAGGTCCCTTTCATGAGAACAAGGCATTGCAAGGTACAAACGGTGAGATAATTTGTAATCATTCTTGTTTCTTTCAACTCCACCATGTTCAATCTCAATAACTAATTGATACATTTAGGATGCACTCCAAAGAGCCGACCTTTCACAGTTAATGTTGGGTCTCAACGTATTAGGAAGAACGCCGTGGAAAGTCAACCAGAAGATTTTAGATGTGGCAATGAAATGTTGGGAAGACGGAATCGCATTGGGTGACATTCCGTCCCGGGTCGATAACGATGTTCCTCCATTACCAGAGGCTATGGCTTTCATGGATTATAAGACACTGGGCGACTTTGAACAAAAAGATCGCGTGGATGCTTACCGGAAATACAGAGAGAGCGTCACAAAACACAACCGAGCAAAGCAGAAGAATATGGATTTACACTCATTGCGATGCTCGGCAATGCTAAAACTGAACCAAGCACAAAGATTTAAGGATTTCAGTGAAATATTTTTCCCTTACAACGTTGACTTCCGTGGTCGAGCATATCCAGTTCCTCCCCACTTCTCCATCGTGGGATCAGATTTATGTCGGGGGCTTTTAATGTTTGCGCACTCCAAACCCTTGGGAAAGAATGGTCTTTATTGGTTAAAGGTACACCTTGCGAACTTGGCAGGGTGAGTTAAGTTCTTGTGTCTCCAATTAGATTTCCTCGCGATGATCTGATGATTGTTTTATCTTTTTGTTCAGGGCCGACAAGATGTCATTTGACGGCCGTGCTCAGTTTGCAGATGAAAATATCGATAACATATATGCCGCGGTTAATGATCCATTTGGGGGGAATGATTGGTGGATGAGGTTTGAGGATCCATTCCAAGGCCTTGCCGCCTGTCATGAAATTGTCCAAGCTATAGACTCTGGTGATCCCGAAAATTACATGTGTTCGTTTCCTGTTCATATGGATGGATCATGCAATGGTTTGCAGCATTATGCCGCTCTTGGTAGGGATAAGGGCGGAGGAAAAGCGGTCAACCTTTGCGTAACTGATGAACCTCAGGATGTTTACATCGGCGTCATGCATGAAGTTATTAGACGTGTTGCAATTGATGCAGATGAAGCCATTCCGTTCGATGAAAATAAAATTGATCTAACTCGGGCTGAGAAAGATATTCTGAAGAGAATCAAGTCTGCTCGACTGGTGAATGGCTTGATTGATAGAGGGGTAGTGAAGAGGACTGTTATGACGTCAGTGTATGGTGTCACATATATTGGCGCCAAAAATCAAATCAGCGAGAAGATTGAACAAAAGCTAGAGGCGAAGGGATATGATCTTGACGAAAAAGAGCCCGAAATTCACATGGCATGCGGCTACTTAGCGGCATTAACAATGGAAGTTATGGGTCAGCAGTTTAAAGGGGCTCGTGAAACTATGAATTGGCTAACTGAATGCGCACGATTGATAGCTGCACATGAGCAACCTGTTTCATTTATTTCTCCGATTGGTGTGCCCGTTGTTCAGCCATACAGACAGAGGCGCCTGTTCATTGTGACGACTCTTCTTCAGAATGTTATCATGTTTAATGACTCTGACATGCTACCATTGCATCGCCAGCGTCAAGTTTCAGCTTTCCCCCCAAATTATGTGCACTCTCTTGACTCGTCACATATGTTACTCACGGTAAGTAGCAGCTACGTCGCGTCACCGTTTATGTTGCTCATTTTTCTGACACGTCACAAATCAGGCTATAGAGATGAATAAGCGAGGCCTTTATTTTTCAGCAGTTCATGACTCTTATTGGACCCATCCATGTGACATTGAAGAGATGAATATAGTTCTTCGGGAATCCTTTATAGAATTGTATAATCGACCTCTTCTTGAGGAGTTGAGGAACATGTGGTCACTGCGCTACCCTTCAATAACATTTCCTGACGTTCCAGACCGAGGAGACTTGGATCTGAATGAGGTACGATCTGCACCCTACTTCTTCCAGTAATTCGGTGGTCTTAGTAAAAAATAAGTCGAAGAGAGATGTCTGAAGAGATTAAATTTCGAGTATTGTAGATCAATTTTAGTCTGCTGTGATTCATATGAATGGTATCGTCAGCAGGAAGAGTAAAGCGTTTATTTCTATGCTGAGGGCGAATTGTTTGGAGTCATACTGTGCTGAGTTGCTAGATGTCCACTCAGCCAGGAACCCGCTACTTTGAAAATAGTTGTCATTTAAAGGCCCACTGTCATTGATAATCGTTCCAAGGTCACTTTTGTCTCCACTCTCGTCTCCTTTGATTGTCGCATTATTGTCGGACTCATTGACTCCATTATTAGCATCGCCTACTGAGATCGGAATAGCGAATGGCACGGCATCTATGATTGTGGTCAGGGTCGGCTTGGCTAATGGAATAAGCGTTGGAATGTGTCTTTCTATAGTTGATGCACTTGGTTGAATGCTGGATGATGTTGGTTCAATGGTGAATTGTGTGGAAGTAGGGGACGTAGTTGGCGTTTCTTCGGAAGGAGGACAATTTTCCTTCCAAATGCTGTGAACGTTGCTGAAAATAGAAAAGCATTTTCCGTGAGAGCGATACAGTTGGCAGAAAGCCTATCTCAAACTTTAATGCAAAACTAGTCATACCAATAAATGAAGCCAGGACCACAAGATCCATACCGAGAGCGACAGTGTGAGGCAACAGGGCAAGGCTCTCCTGAGCAATCAAACTCATTCGCTTTCGTTGGGAAACGGGCATAACGTGAGATTATTTGCAAAATTCTGTAGCTGAAAAAGAGAGTCACCTTTCTTACCAGAGGAAATTTCAGTTTCCAGCAAAGACGGTGATTGTGTATTAGGTAGCGCCACAGGCGAAATTGTGGTGAACAAATTTGATGGTGCTGCAGTTGGATTGTCGCTTTGGTCGACCGCGGTGTCTATCATGTCTGTGGGCGGGTTGGTCTCTTGCTGAGAGGTAGGATAATTAGTGATGGGAGAGTGGGTTCTTGCTGGCTTTGAAATTGACCCATTGTCTCCTGGCTTGCTAAATGCTGGCTTGCTAAATGCTTGTGCTGAAGGCTGCGCTGTTGATGCTATACGATCAATGGGCGACTCAGTGGGCGTTAATACCGTTGGGATCGAAGTGACACAATCCTTTGTCCAAATTGGATTCTCATTACAGTAGGTTGCACCAGGACCACAAAATCCAAATTGACTACGACAGTGATCATCTTNAAATTGGATTCTCATTACAGTAGGTTGCACCAGGACCACAAAATCCAAATTGACTACGACAGTGATCATCTTCATTGCATTTCAGTCCGCTACATGGCCCGCTTGTGGGGTGATTAGTGGTAGGTTCAGTCGTAATAGTTGAGCTTGGCGAGATCGACGGAGAGTCATTCACCGTGTTTGTTGGGATAATTTGAAGTCCTGAAGGTTTGGGAATAGAACCTGTCGGCCGCTTAGGAATTATCTTCATAGTTGGCATGTTAGTTTGTATGAAGGAAGTAGCTTGGGACGGTGACGTTGTCGGTTCGGCTTTGGGCGATGCCGTCGTGGGTAATTCGTCTTCTCCACATACGGGTACACTAATGCATTGTTCGTCCTCCTTGCAAAACCAGTCGTCCCCAACATTAATGTATTGGTTAAAGCAGCTCTCAAACAAGCCACATTTGTCAATTGAAACTTCGTATCCTTCATCTATCAAACTTGCGGGTAAACATTTGTATGAAGATCCTCCTTGTTTTCCATTTCCACCAGCACTGCTTTGTATGCTACTTGGTGCGTTACTGTTTTTGCTCTCGGTTGGTTGCTCTGTCTCGCCGCATAATCCGAATGGCGTTGTTTCTGAAGCATAAAACGCTGCTCCCTCTTTCAATACAGTGCCATCCCATGATACCTCGTAGCTTCCTTGTCCATGCTTGCAACACAGTCCGTCTCCTCCAGCGTCTAAGAAGATTAATAATTGGAGTTTTCAATCAGTTAATATATTGTCGACACATGGCTAGAAAGTCACAACAATTCTCACCATTGATTGTGAATGCGTAACATCCTCCTCTCTTATTCACGCACTCCTGATACGTAACAGGTTCTCCTGGTATTAGAACATCGCTCGTGCCCTCGATGACAATCTCTCCAAGATCTGTATCTTTTACAAGCCAAGAAACCTCCTTCGGCCACTGATCTGAAGTTATAGTCACCACAAATGGGACACACAACTCACTACTACCATCTTCCGCAGAAGTTCCATTGATTCCTCCTTCTTCTGGGTATCCCATTTCCTCCGTACATGGCGTTTGAGCAAAGCATTCCTCGCCGGATGGACACTCTGTGGACTGATATTGAGGGTAAGGAGTCATTATGGTTACCACAATGCGAAAGTAAATATCCTGAAGTAAAACAGAACACGAGATGGCATACCTCTCCACTAGGGCATTTCATCTTGCAGTTTGTGATAGCATCTTCCCAGTCAAGACCACAGTAGAAGCTTGCCTGAAGAGCGGTCATCGGTCCGCGCGTCTATTGAGTTTACATATAAAGACATAATGTGAATGCCAAAATACACAGAAACCCAATAAGGAACTAAATGAGATAAAAACTGACCGGTTGTGTTTCCGATGGCACCGATGAGGGAGCCGTGGAAGCTGTGGGGGTCAACGTCGGAGTTGCAGTGACGGTAGGCGCCGCTGATGTCCTATTGGGCAAAATATTTTCGGCATCATCAATTGTTGGCAATTACGCAACGAACGTATTAGGACAGTGCATGCAAATAATAACTCACGGAGGAAGTGTCGGCCGTTTCGTAGGTGGTGGTGACGGGCTGAATGTGCGATGATCGCACTCAGTGCCAAAGTAGCATACTTTATGTGGACATGGAGTTGTCAAATTGCATCAAGTGTTGGTTAGTAGTGTGTGAAAACTCAATACACCGATTAAGTTAATTGTATTCACGATCAGTCTCACTTTGACCCAAAGGACACTCTTTTGCGGTAGGGCAGTGAACTTCACAGTTCGCGTTGGCGTCATCAATTCCTATTCCACAGAACCAGTGGTCTTCCATTGAGATGGTAGGTGAGAACGAAAGATTGAGGGAAAAATTACACAGCAGATAATTGCACAGGAAATAGAGACTGAAACGTCAAGTTGAAAATCTCAGAAGACGAACCTGTTGGATCTTCACTAGGATATGGTAGCGGATCAGGTGGACCTATTGGTACTTCTGTTGGTATAATTGAAGCATCGGCTATTGCAGGATTGAGTGAAGACTTGGGAGCTGCAGTTGGAGGAAATAAATTCCTTGCATCACACGCAGTTCTGAATAATTCAATCCAGTAGAAAAATAGTAATACGAAAGTGGTGATGATACAGTGATGATGTTAGTTTGCACAAGCATTGATGATCTTCCAAGTGTAACAAGAAAAATTGTGCATCAAGACTTCGATTGAAGTGTCAAGGTGCACTCACACATTGAAAAAACAGATTTTGCCGTAAGGGCATTCACTCGATGTGCCACTGGGACAATGAGTATCGCACATCTCTGCAGCATTCTCCAAGCTAATACCACACCAATAATGATCTGTTGCATTCTCGCTTATTCCACTGTAGGTAGGCCTACTCGACCCACCTGGACTTTGTTTCGGAGCTTGTCCTGGAACGAAAAAATCTCCATCGCCATATCTTGTGTCACAATTTGTGTTGGCAAAGCATTTTACACCGTCCATGGAACCTTCGCATTCTTCACTACGGCCCGTGGGGCAATGCTGACGTGATTGGCAGCCAGGGTCATCCCATTTATAACCACAGAAGTAGTGGTCCTCCGGTCCCATTGTGAAATTTGCCGAGTCATTCGTTCCAATCACGAGAGAAAATATGAGCATTGACAGTGCATTAAACATTACTGCGACGCTTCTCCTTCTACTAGAAGGAGGTATTGAGTTCTTACTACACGGGATATTGTTATGTCTAACAACAAGGTTTTTATTGTAATGAATATCGTCGTCGAGCTGCATTTGTGCTCGTGAATCACGAATCACTCGGAGATCTACACATCATGATCGTAAACCATCATCTCTATGCTCTATGCTCACTGGAACCTTGGACTTGGCTGAATGGAAAGTTACGGTTAGTGTAATCAAGATAAGTGGCCCCGAAGACAGAGCGAAGGTATGGACCGATTTTCAAGCTGGCGGCACGGCACCATGATCATGGGAGGAAAAAGAAGTCTCATGCAATGCTTCATAGTCATAGGTTGATCTGGTAAGTATGATTCCCCCGAGAAAAAGTTCATTTCTAATTTCTACAGAGTTCTACCATAGTAGACACTACGGCCGGGTCACAGCCGTGGTGGAAAGAGCTAAAATAGTCTCTCTCGGCATTTCTAATTTCTAATTTCATCATTACGATTAGATCGGCCCCTCTGAAATTCAGTATTGGCGATATCCTCATCGCTCAAAGATCTCTCGACCTCGACGATTCGACTTCGACGACACAACGTTGAGAAAAGAAGGACATGATACATCTGCCATCATGATGATGAGCCCTCCCACTCCCAACCAATCCATCAAGGTCTCGGTAAAGTAAAGTTCGACGAAAGCACCCCTGTAGCTCTCTTTCGGAATAATAATCGAAGCAAAATCTTATTATCAACTCCGCAATCTCTCCGGCGCCGACGACGATGATGCATTTCAATCCACTGAACATTGTGAATCTGGGTGGGAACAAAATTCAACATCCGGAGGCGGCGCGAAGCAACACCATAAGTAGAAATGTCGAGGCGGCATACAAGGACTTCACGGATTTTCAATTGAAGCTAAAAAATCTGGTTATGCTCTACAAAACCCGTCATCAGCTGATCGATTCGTTGAATGAAAATGGACTGTATGTGAGTATAATTTTTCAATGGATTGATGTACAAAGTACAAACACTCATTACATAAACTAACTCATCGATGTGATTTGATGGATCCACACTCTAGACCGCAAGGTGCTACGATGAGATTTTTCATGATACTCCTCTTTCACTCATACTCGCTCCTGGAGTCAACTCTCCCGCGTCGCCACACTCTCCTACTGCTCCGTCTGAGGACGAGAGTGAATTTGTTGCCAATCAGACTTCGCTCAGAGGTGGCAAGATTGATGATATCGACACGACCGAATATCCAGACACTGGGTTGACAAGAAAAAAGAAGGATGCTGACGAAGGAAGTATGATTCCCAGAGATTTATCCACCTTTGCCAAAGAGCCTGAAGGAATAAGAGCCTCTCTGTATACGTCGATGGCTGCCTCGGAAACGGCAAGTGTGGTGGCTCAAGACACTGTTGAATCCCAAAATACTCCTCGGCGAAGAGAAAGATCTGATCCTCCATCTAAAGCGTTTCCCGACGATGAAATAGATGCCATTTTCGAGAAAAATCCTCGTAATGTGATGCATGCACAGACACAGATGGAACCGAGGGAATTGGGAGATAACGTCAATTTCATCGTTGACGATGGAGAAGATAGTTTTATGAATGAGAACGAATGCCAAGGCATCGATGATAGCAAGGAAGATGAAGTCGGAAATAGAGACGATCAGATGAATGAAAATAATAGTATAGTTGAAACAAGCAATGCCGACAACAAGACGAAAATGATCAGCGCGCCCGCACAGGATAGAGTGGTCAGTTCTGATGAACAAGAGCAAGAAATGGTTTCATTCCGGCTCGTCTCGGCAAATACGTTAACAGATGACACTTTAAATAGAGATGCAAATACTCCCTCAAGAGAGATACTGAGCTCTAATGGAAAGAATCCATATGAACGAATTAAACATGATTCAACTCCCACCCCACAATCCAAATCTCCATCACTCGATCGTTTCTACTTCGATATTCACAAGGGGGCTTACAAAGAAACACTCTCAAAACTGACTGAACATTCTGACATAGTGGCGTATGTGGAAAAATGGGAGTCAACTATCACAAAGCGTGTGCAGTCCGATTATGCGTCCTATTGTAAAGATCGAACTAGTTTGAATCACTATGCCAAAAAGTTAGATTCGTTGATAGAAGAAGATTTGAAGGCCAAGGAGAAGAACAGACCGGTGAAAGGAAAGCAAATTGACAAGTTGGAAAGAAATCAAGTCAAGTTTGAGTCTGCACAGGAGACTCATGATAATGCGGGTGAATCACTACTTCTGTTGATGGAAGAAGTAACACTCCGCTCATGGCGGGATGCCTTCCCATTACTGAGGAAGTCAATTCAGTTCGAGGGCGACTTTGCAGCCATCAATCAGAAACATATGGCGCATTTGGATAGGTCTCTGGATCTGCTTGACATTATTGGCCAAAAGGAATCGATATCTCTGGTAGGGCGATTGGAAGATATTGAAAAATTGGATCCTAGGAAATTCTACACTGGATCAAAGGAAAAGTATGATGACGAGCACGATGATGATTAGGCTTTTTGTTTGAATGTTTTGTTTGAGGCTTTCCTTGTATGCAAATATAATTTAGTGTGCTACATGCACAGTCGAGTGCTTAGTTCGTAGCTTTTGATACGTACTAGGCAATGGATGTATGAAAGCCAACATCGAAAGAAACATAATAATCCACCTCTTTTTGTACGATCACTATCAAATACGCGCTTCGATGCATATTGCCCAGCAACAACGAGATTGTTTACGGGAGAACCTAGCGCAATGTCAACATGTCTCAAACAATCATTCATTTTGAATATTAGAAGCATCTGCCTCGGTACGATATCGAGCATATTGATAATTTCCTTGATATATCGCTGAGCATATCCTTTGATGACAGCCTTGTCTTCTCCAATGTTGCTAGTACGCGATGCATCAAGAGAACGGGTTTGTGATCTTTCCAAAACTTCATCGAACGGCCGCGAAGTCAGCATTGCCGCCAGAAGTGGGTACTGAAAGAATAGAACCAAATATGACGACTGAGAAGTGCGACTATTGGTAAGACAATCAAGGATGGATTACTCACCATTTTATTGACACCTAACTGTCTACAAGCAGATTGTATGTCTGGAATATCTGCCATGACAATACCTTTCCATAAACGGGCGTAAGCTTCTTGAAAATCTGGTTCTAGTCTTTTATATAATCCATGATCAACCAAAACAAGTTGAGGCTTGCCCTTTTTCAGCGGATGCTCTCGCAGGAGAACATTCGCCTCATGTGGATCGCAATGAACAAAGCCTGNCGCAATCCAATCCAGTCAGTTTGATATGTGCCGCAGCAACTTCGGCATTCTCTCCTTCATTTCTAAAGTTCAGCTCTTTTGGAAGCTTCGTAATAAAAATATTGGTAATGTGACATTGATAGTTGGTTGTAGAATTATGGTGACATTGTCCTTACCTGCGGGGTCAACTCCTCACAGATCCATCCAAAGTTGAAATCTTCGAATAATTTCTCAGCGATATTAGCAACAGCTGCCATCGCTAGCAAGTCACCTTTGCTTGTCTCCCTCAAGCCCTTGTGCTGCACTTTGACTGCCAACGTTTTACCCGTCGTCCTACATTTTGCTGTGTGTACTTGCGCAAGACTTGCCGATGCAAACGGTTCGATAGAAAATTCACTGAATAATTGATCTGGAGAAGAGCCCAATTCTTCTGCTATTACAGTACAAACATCTTCGTACGAAGATACGGGAGCGTCGTCGAACAGTGAAGATAACGACTTAATATACTCGTCTGGCAATAGCAGATCAAGATTGGCTAGGTGCTGCCCAACCTTTATGTAGACGCCGCCGTTTGTGCGACATAATTGAAGGAGACGATTGGCGTTCTGCTGATGAACATTGACTGGAATTTCTTCGGCATTCCTGTTTGCCTCTGTGACTCGGGCGAGTTCATCTTTGGCAGCGGCTAGTTGTCGTGCAATATTCAACATCGCATCTTTTTGCGCGTGTTTCGAGAGTGTCTGCTCTAATAATGCCACAGCTTCAGTATTTTGGTCAGCTGATTGATAATCTATGCGTTCGTTGATCGCTGAAGGTTTAGAGTCAACATACTCCTGCTGCGCTCTGTACAAATCACTCTCCAGCTGTTCAATTGCATCTTCTAATTCTCTCTGCACGCGAACTAGTTCGTCCCCACCAGTGTGTTTTCTGCTTCCAAACACCGAACAGTATGCTTTACCGAGGAAAGAGTCGACGTACTTTCTCTGCAAATAAAAAAGTTGATAGTCTGCTGCCATAACAGCCGCCGTCTTTATCAAACGTGCAGCACGAAGTATTGCTTCGGCCGTCGGTCGGACTAAGGAGGATAAATGCACAATATCAGTATCTGTTGAGGTCGGCCATGCCCATGCCCCCAGTGACCACCTTGCGATGACAACATTTGTATCGATACCAATATGTTGATCGCCATCGCATTTTGTCGTGGTTGTAACATTGTATCGAAGAATGGGACATACCAAAGGCACAACGAAGTAGCCTACGCCACCTAATGTGCCAGCGGATGTCGCAAGGAAGAGCTTTCGGTAGCAATGGCGAGAAAAAGGTGTGGTAACGGCTCGAAACATGTCGGTGTTGTCGCCGGTATCGACAGAGCATGCGTTGTCAGGATTATTATTAGTATGATGAGACGGACCAGAGGACTAGAGCCTACCAATTCGGCGACACGTGAGGAAGCAGGAATCAGAGAACAGCAGAGAACGATACCAAAACAACACCATCGTGGATGAGTCATCATTGCCATTACTCTCTCTCGAGCTTTTACTTTTTACTACGCCACATCGACGTGGTGGAAGTCGAGTCGAGGAGCAGGAAAACGCAGGAGAACTTGGCAAAATCACAAATCAAAGCATTTCTCATGTTGTGGTCACTTGTTATGAAAAGGAGGATATTGAGCAATTTGCAATTTGGAGACCAATTAGTGAGTAATGAATTGTTTGTCATCTTGGAATATGATATTTGTAACAACAATTTTGTCTCAGTAATTGGACTCATCCTCCAAACTGATGTCTGATGATTTGACAATTTGACAGACTAATTCATTTTAATTTTTGATTCGCCTGGTCAATGAACTTTTGTCAGAAGCAGTTCATGGAAGTTGCTAAGGTGTGCGACATGTTGTATAAATTCATTTTACTTATTTTTACTACTTCAACACAAAGAAGGCTTGGTGATGGATATAAAACCACTTTATACAATGGTACAATCTACCATATCCTCTCCAATATGATTCTGTATTCTTCTCTCAACATCTCTCCAGTCTTCGTCCCAACCACTATCATTGTAAGCGTCTTTCAAAGCTGATTCATACTTCATTAACTGAGTTATGGCATCTAGTGGTAACTGTTCTTTAGTGTTGATCCCCTTGCACCATGAATTGGCCGAACGAATAATTGCCTTCATTTCATGTTTATTGTTATCATCCAGTACATATTCTGATACTTTGGTGATATTTTGAAGTGAAGCAGGGACAAAGTGTATCATAGGCTCCAAGTCAGCATAGAAATGTTCAATATAATCAGGATCGATCTGGGCGCATTTGTAATGGTGAGACAAACTGACTATAAAAATGCAGGTAAAAATACTTCTATCTGCTCACCTTAATTACAACTGAATTCGTGCATAGAAGTTTCGTAAATCTGGAGCTCCAAGTGTTACCATCAATGTCAATTATTGCCTTGTACTTCATGAGATCTTCGAATGGAATATAGCTCGATGCAATTGTTTCGTTCCAAAGATCTTCCTGGATTAATTCCCAACCTTGAACAAAGGAGGTAAACCCAGCATCAATGATGTCTGGTCGATCTATGCTCTTCTTTACCAGCTTAGCTCGTGGTAATTCATCAAATGTGTCGTTGAATTCCAACCGTTTCAGCCCCGTCGTCGATCCTCTCCAGATTGCTTTACTAATCTTCGATTTCCATGGGTACTTCCTTTCATATTCCTGAAACATTGCATCCCACGTGTAGTCAAAGAACCACGAATCATGATATGCATGCATGTTCCGAAAGGAATACCATGATTCATATCCAGTCATTGAAATTGCTTGACACCAACCTGAACCGTGCTTGGGAGATGGAGTGTGCCAAGTAAGGCGAGGGAAGGGTACCTTATCCACATGACCGCTATTGTAGCATCCACTATTGTCACTTTCAATTAATAGTATGGGAAGACTTCTGTTTTTCTCAACATGAATGAGGTCTTTGGAAGTCTCGAAACCTTTGTTTAGCATTTCGACAAATGCTCGTATTCTTGCTTTGGATATCACATCCTTGTGACTACCCCGGCAGAGAATCTTCCCGTCTTCCACTATTAAAGGAACATAGGCAGAAAAATCATGTGGTAGCGAAAGATCGGGAGAGCTCATGATTTTCTCGAATGTCGCAAGAAGTGGATTGGTGACATTGGTAGGAGGCACATACGACACCGAAATCGCCGATGTGGTTGTGCGAGTGGTGGAAATTCGAGCACATGCTGATTTTG
>JALLAX010000294.1:0-12766 GCA_036939555.1 Discostella stelligeroides
GACTTGCTTCAGGATGATGGAGTAACGGAGGCACCGAAGGCACCAAAGGCTAAGAAGCATCAGCACGATGGGGGAAATGGGAAACAAACAAAAAAAAAGAAGGACGCAAACAAGCCAACAAAACCAAAGCATATTTCATATGATTTGCTACTTTTTCCCAAGCTTTACACATTGGCGTTGGAGGTCATCAAGGTTATTCACTCAATGAATATTGCTGCATTTCCCCGTTTAGGGACAGATAAAACAACAAAAAATAACTCCAAAACATACCATCATATTGGCGAGTGGATTGCAGCTAGACGACAGTTGGTCAAGAGGGCTGACATTCATAATTTGGGCCCCGGTTCTGAATGGGTCATGGAGATTGTTAATGAAGAACAAAACAGAGAAATGGCACAGTTTTACGTCCTCAATCAGGATGTAGTATTCCGTTATCTATTTCAAAAATTTGGTCCCAAAGAGGCGACGACGTGTGAATTTACTGTCGACGATTACATTCGGGTTATGGGGGTTATTTTTAATGATAATCTTTTGCGGGATTATTTACCGGATATAATAGGAACAACAATGAACGGCAAATTTAACGATATTGATGGGAGTCGGCCAGGAGCACGGTCGGGATTTCGACGACTATGGGATCGTTTCAAAGACAATGAGGTTGTGGTCACTCTGCCACCAGCGTGGGGTACACCTGAATCAATTGCAAGGATAGAAACAAATTCACCGGGGGCGTTTCAAAAATATGGGACATTCAATCCAAACAACTTGCAACGGATTGCACTGCCGTGGGTGGAGAAGGATGTCATATCTCTCTTCCGTCATGTACAGAATCTGTACAATAAATGTATGGTACATTATACAAAGGGAACTGGTGGTGGATCTGGCTGTCCTGAAAATTTTCATAACTGGAAAAAACGTGATTCTGAATGGATTGCATGCTACCTGAATGATCAGGAATGTAATCTATTCCTGGCAGTTGTGCACATGTGGGACAAGAAATTCAACTTCCCCCTGGTAAAGACAGTGGGCTCTGTACCGACTGAATCTCAGATTGACGACGACGCTGCTGATGATGATGATGAAGAAGGGGAAAAAGATTTTATTATTCATTATGATCCAAGTACTCCGGCGACAAGAAGAAGTGTGAGTAGTACAAAAAGTACTTCGGGACGTAAGCAGAATGAAATATCTGAAGCAATTAACTCTCTGGCAAGTCATCGTCATGTGGCAACAGCCAACGCAGCTGAGATGAAGGCATCCATACAAACATTGGTGAATATTGCGAGCAATGCGTCCTCTAGAACTTTATCCACCGGTACCCCAAGTGGTGTAGTTGATGATATCAACAAAACACAGGACACAATTGACAGATTTGAATCCCGAATTCGTATGCTCAAGAAGAGGAGGAAAAAAGCAACCAATAATCCAAAGAAGGCTGCTGGTATTAATTCTCAAATTAAGAAAACTAGGGTGCTTCTTAATAATTTGCAATCGGTGATGGATGCCTCCAGTGCATTGTTGGAACAAGCGAAAGACTTCAGTACTAGTGTCGACGAGGATGATGACAGCGTCGATGAACAAAGCAGTGATGAAAGCGTTGTAAATGGGGGAGAAAATAATGAAAGTGATGATAGCGACTAAACAATTAAATACTTCGGTACTAGTGTCGACGAGGATGATGACAGCATCGATGAACAAAGCAGTGATGAAAGCGTTATAAATGGGGGAGAAAATAATAAAAGTGATGATAGCGACTAAACAATTAAATACTTCGGTACTAGTGTCGATTATTTGATTTGATTATTATGTCTATTTTGAATGAACCCTATTCCGTTCTCGGAACCAATTGTTCCGAGGACGGACATTTTGTCGTCGAGCAATTTCGTCTCTATGCTTGTCCCTCCACTCTTTCCCAATTTCAGTTGACTGTGCATCGTTGACTGTCGGGCGTCCACCTCTCGCAATAGTTCCATCCGGATTGCGACGAACATCAATCTCACCACCCACAACTCCTTCAATATCGGGCTGTACGGCAAAGACTCTCCTACAGTCGTCATCAAACACTAATTTATCGATCGTGTCCATTGCAAGACCCTCTCTATGATCGACAATGAAATTGTGCAGACGAAGACATGCATCAATAATCTTACAGTTTGTCTTGAGAGTGTATTTCAGAGGCTTCCAAAAAATTCCCCAGCGTAAGTCCACCTCTCCAAATGCACACTCGACTGATATACGTGAAGACGAGTGGAAGTAGTTATAATTATCCTCAGGTGTCCCGTGGAATGCATTGTCGTATGGCGTCAGTAAGAATGACTTTAACGCATAGGCAGAGTCTCCAATGAAGTAGTACCCCTTTTTGCACAACGACAAACAATTTTTCATGAGATGGTTGTATAGATTAGTATTTTTGAATGCAGTGGAATCATGCTCCGCCCCCCGAGACTTGATAGTTCGAAAGAGAACGCGCTTTTCTTTATCGACAATGCATTGAACGTTGAGACCAAAATAACCCTTCCTACTATAGAATGAAGATGGTTCAGAAACATTATCTTTCTCCTTGGTTGGCTTTTTGATCTTCACTACCCAGCCATCAAGCGCTCCAATGCATCCATTCATGATACCTCCTGAATGTTGTGCAAATTGTGTTGCTACTGTGGCCATCCTTTCCTCGTCTTTAACATATTCAATGCCATTGATTGGATAGAAAGAACAGTGGCATAACCAACTATAAACAACCTCGACAAACAATTTGTTTGCATGGTTAAACGTCGACTTGAATACCATGGCCATGTCTAAGTACGATCCTCCACCTAGAATCCGAAGTGTTACTGCAAGCTTGACTTCACCGCATATCATCCCTCCTGTAGTTTTGAGATGTGCATGGAATATATTATTAGATCTCTTTGGTGGCGACATCAATCTAGCATCAAGGTATTGCTCTGACTTGAATTCTACTGCACCCACACACTCTTCAATTCGATCACACAATTTTTGGAAGACTTCTTTCTTCATTCGGAAGTATCGTCGGAACTGACGATTGGCCAATTCTTTCGTGAATGAGCTCCACCGCTGACGCTGACGGTATGCTCGCCTTCGTGCGTGATACTGATTACAAATACTACGACGGAGTGTGGGGATGACAAGTTTCATGATAAACTCATCTTCCGCTGTCATTTCATGGATTTGTTGATTTAAGGCAGAGAGTAGTCCAATAACCACAGCCGTAGAAGCAATCAATGATGTCGTGTTGCAGTCAACATCAATCCTGTCACTAGAAATTATTGTCGGCGTCGGAGCGAAAACAGAGCGGAGAGACATGATTTTATAATGTGTTCCTGCTAGTGGTAGTCGTGGATGATGAAGTACGAGGGGAGAATCAGAATCGTTGTTCGCTATTATTGTTGATGGCGACGGCGACGAGCGACAGCAACGACGGCGACGAGCGACTTCGGATGCCGACGGATGATCGATCGTACTAACGTCGTCGTTTCAGGGGAGAAGTGACGACGGCTGGGGCGGGAGAGGGGATGAAAAAAATCGTAGAGGAAAATCGTAATCCAAAATCGTAGGAAAACCTCCCTCAAAAATGGGGATTCTGGAAGAGGTTTTCCTACGATTTTGGGATACGATTTTATTTTTACGATTTTGTGACGTCACAAAAAATCGTAACCCAAAATCGTAGACAAAATCGTAGACTATTTTCTCTTGAGATTATGGGCCTAAGGCGTGAGGTAAATGGCAAAACTTCTATGCAAGTGTCTTTAAGGAATTTTGTTGTTCTTAGTGTGCCCACGTGTCGGACTTGTCATGAGCTACCCAGGAAAATTAAAAAACAAAATCAACTCCCAATATTCGCTCAGTTCTGTCATTTTCAAAATTTTGCGCGCTTCTTAGGCCCTGATACAGGGGTACCATTTTAAGGCAAATCACTTGTTTTGCGCACTAAAATTGCTGTAACTAGGCACACATTTGTCCGATTTTCACAATAAGTAGTGCAAAATGCTCGTTATCGCTTGGGCAATAATATTCATATGGAGCAGTTTTTTGCACCGCGCAATCTTGGGGCTCAAAAAATTCAAGTTCGTGTGCAAAAAGATCGACAGTCAAAAACATTATTATCACACCTCGATACCCGACACACATTCTCTATTCTCCCGATACATTATTTCTCTAGTGCAATTTAATCGTCGTATTGAAAACAATGGCACCTCCGCGAAAAACATTTGATGCAAAGACTGCTGAGGCATTTGCTGGAAAAATGGGATTGAAGCAATACTTCAAACCTATACCAAAGCCAAAGCCAGCCAAGTCAGCAGGTCGACCACCTAAGAAAAGAAAGATGACGACGATGACGACGATGACGACCCCTACGGCTCCCGTCGCTATTATTAACATCACTGACAAAGCTGATTCCATTATAATCATTGGATTCAAAGCGTCTGAAAATGCTCCAAAGAAGAAGGGTCGCACAAATTGGGGGAAAGGGGATAATCGCGCTAAGCTTGAAAAGGCCATTTCTGATTGGGTCAATAAAGAAGGCGATATATATGATGACAATGAAGAAAAGATAGATGATTGGAAAGTATTTGCGAATAAGGTTGGAATTGCGCCGGATACATTCTACAAATATATTAAAGCGAAAAATCCCAGACAACTTGGAGACGGCTATCGTGGCAAGAAGAAGTTGATGACGGAGGACGAGATTAAATTTGCAGGCTGTGTGCTTGCTCGGGCGGATCGTGGCAATGATGGGCTATCCTCAAAGGAGGCAGTCGATATGATTCAGGAGCTTATTCCGAACGTATCAAGGGAAACAGCTCGGCGGCAGATGCAGCGCTATGTGTTGCCTCTGAATGCTGCAATTGGAGTACTGAAAAAGAGTCTTCAATTGGTGCAGGGAACCACAAGCGATAGGACAAATATCAATCTTGCACAGCAGTATCGTTGGCATCGGGCAGTTAATGAAGTGTACGAATTTCTTAGAAAAAATAACACTGGGCTTTGTCGATTGACTGGCAAAACATTTGGGGAGGTGATGCCGGATTTCTTGCTTGGTCTTGATGAGATGTGTCTTATGAGTGATGCCCATGGTGACCTTCGAGTTGTCGCCAGTGCAGATAAAAAGAAGCAAGAGAAGCTGCTTCAGGACTGTTCCATCACTGTGGTTCGCACGGGGACTATGTCTGGCACAACGGGACCAACTTTTTTCCTCTTGAAGGGGGCATCATGTAAGAAGAGTTATACTGATGGATATTTGATGAAGCACGGCATGAAGCCAGGATCAAGTATTATCATGACTGAAAATGCATACATGACCGACGATGCATGGCTGAAAGTTTCAATGACAATAGTCAAGGGTTATTGTCTCCTGCCCTACATTAAGGAGAACCCTCATTGGTATGTTGCTGAGCTGTTCGATGTTTTCAAGTCGCATGAAAATGTCTTGAAGGCCCATGAACTTCGCTTTGACGCAAAGATCATAAGTTTGAAAGAAGAGTCAAACTCCTCACATGTAAATCAAGGATATGATCAGCTGGTTGCAAAGAATGACAAGAAGAATGCCGCTGAAAGCCTCTATGACCAACGCAAGGCAAAGAAGTGGGTGACTGGGAAAACTACAATCAATCAATATGACCTGGTTCATACTGCAATGAGACTTGTCAGAGCCACCGACTCAAAGACGTGGGTAACCTCCTTCGAGCGCGTCAATCTCCATCCATGGACACGAAAGGAGTTTCCTGCTTTCTGTAAAAAAATTGCTGGGCATCTTCGAGCAGGCGACACTTTCAAGGATGATAATGTTGATCCTACCGAGGAAGAAAAGTTTGCTCTCCTTCCATCATTCTGGCATGGAATGCTATCTGCGGAAAGAAGAGTTGTGATGACTGTGTTGCAGAGTCATGCATTTCAATACACTGCTCCATGCCTTCAGATGCTTCATAATGAGTGCAAACTGCCGTACTCCCAAATGAATGATGTTCGTGTTTGTGTGCTTGTATCTCGCGAGCATCCTGGGTGTTTAGACTTTGACATAAAGAAGTTAATAACGCGGGCTGATGTTGACTTACCACCACCAGATGAAGTTCTTGAGTCAACTACTGGGAAAGTTTCGTTGAATGATAATCTCTATCATTTAATGTTAATTCCAAAAGATGATGCAGGAAATCCAATCATCACAGGCGAGCAGCTTTTTGATCACATGTGCCGATTCCGAAACATGAAACACGCTTCTGCAAAGGGAAAAGGATTAGTAGATGAAGATGATGTTCCGCTCTTGGAACCAAGCCAAGAACTGGGAGTCCATCTCTACGACGACTCTTTGAAACACATCCAGCCAACAGCCTATGATCTACGCCGTGGTGCCATTCTCAAAGATTACATTGGGAACAATGCTCTTTATAAAACTGCAAAGCGAAAATTGAATTCATTTGGATATATTGTTGGCAATAGTGGTGTTGTCAATAGTGAGGAGAATATGCGCAGGATGAGGGAACAGCTGGTTATGGCAGACTCGGTTGCTGAAATTAGTAGGTTGGAAGAAGAAGACAAGGAGAAAGAAAAGCGTGAAAAGAATAAGGTGCATGATAAGAAGGCTCCAGACGCAGTAACAAAGCTCGAAGGGAAAGGACGCGTGGTGGCAAAGTTGACTGTGAAAGAGATTGAGGCCATCCTCTATACAGTATACAACATCACCCTGGGGGGGTCTAAGAGGAAACCAGATTTTGTCAAGGCTTTGGAAAACGAAATGGCAAGTAACATCTGTAAGTATGAAGATTACCTTCGATTGCTAGCTAGTGCTACCAAAGACATTGATGATGTAATAGTAGACCCACCGGTGCTACCTGCAATTGAAGATGTTGGAATGGTTGAGGAGGTTGAGACTGAACAGGAGGTGGAGATTGCATCAACTGAGATTGAAGCTGAGGATGCAGAGGCTGCTCCAAATTCGGAAGATGATGATGTTGACGCTGGGGAGAAAGAAGTGGACATGATGGTGGAAAACAATGATGATGTCATCTATGACGGTGTTAACGAAGGGAATTGGGATACAGATATTGTTGATGCTAATGTCATTGGCACAAGCAATGTCATAGACAAGGGCAACATCATAGACGAGCGCATGCTGGATCATGGTGTAAGATTGTCCAGAAAGAAATGTATCCCCAATCGTCTCAGGGAATGCTGGTTTTGACGATGATGAAGCCGATGCCCGATGCCATTCAGAGGCACAATCAGTACGGTAATTTATGCATACGTGATTATCAGTCCATTACTATTAGCCGACTAACATCGGGATAAGAAATATCAAGTGGGCACGACTTATTCCAATCTATTGTTAGCTATTGTTAGGGTAGACCAGTATTAATCCAAATTTGATAATAATATGCGTACGTGGAACTTTTCCACGGCCTTGATAAGGCCGTGGCCTTAAAATGTGCCTCGCCTTAAAATGGCCGCTCCTCTAGGTAGAGTGTAGTAGTAGTTATGATGTCTCTTGTGAACTCTACCATGACTAGTAGAGATAATATTTGATTCGAAGTCTCATTCAAGTTCTTGGTGTTATATCGATGGAACAAAAAGTGTTAATTTCATCTCTCTAATTGTTATTATCAACATGTCTATTGGGAATTTAGTTGCACCTCTCGCAGAAGCGCAAGGTCGTAAAGTTTACTGCCCACATTCTCTCAAAATAATGATACTTGTTGGATGAGTTAGGGTGTACAGAAAGGATGCTTCTTTGATACAGTAGCGGTAGCGAGTGATAGATAAATTAGCGTATGGTTGAGCTGTGCAATAATATGTACAGGTACCGGATATCTCGGTTAAGATTCAGATGAATAATCTGCACGGCTTGTGATTCATGACAGTGATGACGACTCTTGGCCATCAACTCATTTTTTTGACGGAAAGAATTACTGAACAATAATGTCCTTGAAGCGACCAGCAACACGACGGATAGTTTTGAGTGGACCACGGCGCATGTGCGCCCGCACAGTCTTTGTCGACTCTTCATCCACGCTCATGCTCGGCCAGTCATCGGTTGGAGATCCAAATGAATAGGAGCTGTCGTATTCGCTGCAAGTAGAGAGTAGACAAGCAGGAATGAAGGTGTGTGTGTGAGCAAAACAAGAATAAGGCGAGTCATAATGGTTGCAGGGTCAAGGGAAACACGAAACACTCGATACTCACTCGTCGTAGACGGGTGGCTTGGTAGTCGGATCAACCTTTTCGTACCAGCTCCACAACGTATGAATGGGCATTTCCTTGCTTGTCGGCATCGTTGGCAAAGATGGCATGGCAATGGCGGGGATGGACCATGCATTTAGCTGAGTGGAGCTCGCCGATGTGAAGATTCCGTAACTCGTCGGTAAATTCTTTTTGAGCGCGTCTCCCGATAGATACGTCTTGCTCAACTTGCGAGTCAAGCTGGATGCTGCCGATGCCAATACCATGGCGTCATGTGCAGTGATGTGGTATTGGTTTGCAAATGCACGGACGTGCTCGATGCACAGGAGGAAGATGGTCATGAAAAGGGCGGTCATGGCTGCGGCTCGACGCTGGAGCATCTTGGCATGTTGCCGGAGTTGTTGTCTATCTGCGATCATGGTTATTGTTATTGGGTGTTTAATTTTATGAGAGATTGGACTTTCGATAGAAGGTTGCGATATCTCATCTAAGTTTGAAGAACGGGGACCAGCGATCACTGAATTTTGGGATGCAATCAGAATTTTGTTGGCATCGAGCAAATAATAATATTCGTGGTCACGGATGAATGATGATGATGTCGTGAGACATTCAGATTCGAACAAGAATGGTTAATAGTTCTACGGCGTCAATCAACAAGCAAACACGCGCCATGGAGAGCCTGACGATTGTTCTTTTTCGGAGGCGTGGTGACTTTTTTGTTGACACCGTCCTTCTGAGCTCTCACGTCGGTGAGCGTGTTTTAGATTGTTGAAAAAGAACTCACATCATTTAACGTGCCGTTGCGGTGGATTGTTAAATGTTTTATCAATACAATCTACAAGTAGTACTTTAATTCTAAATTGTTAATACATTTTTATAAAAACACAATGTTCATACTTGTTACTTATGTTCACATACTAGCATTACAATAACCCTAATTTGGACAAAAAGTTCATTGGCAGCAAGTTAAGTATTAAGTAGTAGACCTCTCTCTCTCTAGCTGTCTCCTGAGAGATGAGAGAGAGAGAGACAGAGAGAAGTAGAAGCAATGGCGACAATATCCGCCGACCCTCGTTTCCGCTTGGCAAGATCACTTCTCAGCAACAATTGCGGAAAAAGTGTGGAAGTTCATGACGATGTAGATGAAGAGGGAGGAATTGAAGCGGCAATCGAAATATTTGCCGCACTCCTGGAGGAAACACGCACAACACACGGTGATAACAGTTTAAATGCGGCGTTGTGTCAATTTGAGTATGGTAACGCATTGTTCCGTGCTGCAGTGAGGAGGACGCCTTTAGATGAGAATAATGACGTACAAGGGAATTTTCTCGATGACGATTCCAGGGAGTCGAAGCCAGCGGCGAAAATAGAGGACCAGAGAGAAATTATTGCAGCTGCAGCCAAGCGGTCAACCACCGATGACCTTGATTCGATTCCAACGCCTGCGAAGCGAGTCAAAATAGAAACGGTAGACTCTCTGGTAATCAGCCACGGAACATGCAGTAAGGATAATGGACAGACCGCGGTAACGGATACCAACGACGAAGATGACATGGCCCTAGCTTTGGAAATGATGGATACTAGTTGGTCTATTTTACTTTCACACCTTACTAATGAGAGCCCAAAAAGCAACGACCAAAGTATTCTGGATAATTCATCTCTAGAGAATCAACAATGGGCTAATGAACAAATACCACGAGTCATAAGATGCATTGGTGACTTGCATTTCTTTCGCGAAGAATTTGCGGATGCAGTCGATATGTACTTGAGGGCGATGCAATATCGCGAGGACGCTTGGGACAGATTAAAGCAATTTCACGGTCAAAATAGTGCTGGTGGAGTCAACGAGTCGTTGACTTTGGAAGAATTGCAATGTCAACGACTTTTGGTTGAGACGTATGCGCTTATAGCTGAGGCATTGCTTTCATGTCCGAACGACGAGGATGTCGTTTGTCACCGCAGCGATGAGGATGAAAATGACGGAAATTCTGCACTGGAAGCAAATAATGGTTCAAATGAGGGAAATGCGTCTACACAACCAACAAAGACAACGATATTAGTCAAGGCGAAGGACCGAATGGAATATGCTCAAAGTTACTATGACATGGCAAGAGTTGGATTGGAGGAAGTACTCTGTCGATATGGTAAAATGGCAGCTTCAAATGTCGATCTAGGCAACGAAAAAGAGGACATTGGTTATTTAGTAATGTCGGTAGTGGGTGTTGGGAATTCGTTGAGTGAACAGAAATGAAATGACTTTGGTGCATCAAGACAAATATTTCATGTGGCCTCATTCTGAAACGTAAATGGCATAATTCATCGGGTTTACTGTATCAATTTTCCAACTTCTCTTGCCCACAATCAGGATAGGGATAGAGAAAACCGCAACATCATTCCGTGCCAAGATAATCATTGAAGTGACATCGTATTATTTCATTTTCGTTTTCTGTTTTCCGGCAATGCAGCACAGTTTGAAGTGAACTGTACTAGTAGATACGAAACGCCACCTGCATGTATGGTAGCACCTGACTGGCTCCATCCTCGTCGTATCTAGAGAGAGAGAGATACTTACAGCCGTCGTCGCAGCGTCAGGATTCAGGATCGGACCGAATTCTTATGCCGCCGAGAGGTGCAGGTGCAGCAAGATCCAGCCTCGTGGTATTCCTCTTCATAGTACCGATCGTTTTCGCATTCCACCATCCATTATTGTCAACGCATTTCTCACGGCTGTTACCTCGTCATGGAAGCTGGCGTTTGAACATGAACCACCAACTAGAACGCCAAGGCGACGGAAAGTTCCATTTCGCCATCGATCGCGGTGGGACCTTCACCGACGTGCACTGCACTCTACCCGATGGTAGCGAGATTGTGTCCAAATTGCTCTCCGTCGATCCAGCCAACTATGACGACGCTCCCACCGAGGGCATCCGCCGCATCATGGACGAGTACGACCCCGAGAAGAAGTATCCACGCGGTAAGGTGGTGGATACATCACTGATTGGAAGTATTCGAATGGGAACGACCGTGGCTACTAATGCATTGCTGGAGCGAGAGGGAGAGCGTATGGGACTTGTTATTACGAAAGGATTCGGTGATTTGTTGAAGATTGGGGATCAAACTCGGAGTGACATGTGAGATTTTTTTTGCACCTGACACCGATTTGTGCAACCCATCGCTTGCATCTCACCAAGCAACTCCCATATCTCTCCAGATTTGATTTAGCTTGTAAGTCGCCGGAGGTTTTGTATGAAGAGGTTATAGAAGTAGACGAAAGGGTCATGCTCGCTGAATTTTATGACGAGAATAGAAGTGACGAAGAGATTGAATTGCTGGAGCAGAAGTCACAGTTGATTCAAACCGTCAGTCCAAATTATCCAAAGGCAGGAGTTGGAAAGCGTATCAAAGGCGTAACTGGGGAGAAGGTAGGTTCTGTTTTATATTCAATCGCAGTCTATCGGGTTTACGCGTCTACCCACACTACTGTGTGATTGCATATGTAACCAGGTGATCCCCATTCGCGTTCCAGACGCTGATGCTGTGCGTACGTCCCTTCGCAAGTTGGCAGATAAAGGCATCAATTCTCTTGCTATAGTGTTTCTTCATTCCTACGTTTATCCTGAACACGAAAAAATGGTGGGACAGATTGCTCAGGCAATGAATTGCTTCTCGGAAATTAGTTTATCTCACGAAGTCATGAGCATGGTCAAGCTGGTACCTCGTGGGCACACTGCTTGCGCGGCGGCGTATCTAACTCCAAAAATCACAGAGTATCTAGATGGATTTATGAAGGGTTTTGATGCCGGACTCATGACGAACGTGCGATTGGACTTCATGAAATCTGATGGTGGCTTGACACCGGTTAATGACTTTGGTGGCCATCAGGCTATCTTGAGTGGACCTGCAGGAGGTGTCGTGGGTTATGCAAAAACAGCATATCGCCCTTCGTTTGATGACGATGGCAATCTATCTAATAAGCCTCTCCCAATAATAGGATTTGATATGGGAGGAACGTCAACAGATGTTTCCAGATACGACGGTTCGCTAGAGCATGTCTTTGAGACTACAACCGCCGGGGTATGTATTCAAGCTCCTCAGTTAGACATTCACACTGTTGCAGCAGGAGGAGGGTCACGACTATTTTTGCAGAACGGTCTCTTTGTGGTTGGTCCTGAATCAAGTAAGGCGCATCCAGGACCTGTTTGCTACAGAAAGAATGGGTATTTGTCTGTAACAGACGCCAATGTTGTGCTTGGGAGGGTGATTCCTGAACACTTTCCAAAGATTTTTGGACCAAACGAGAATGAGCAGTTGGATCTCGAAGGGGCTCGGATGGCGTTTCAGAGACTTTCCGAGGAGAACAAAGATGTTGAGGGTACAATTGAGGAGCTCGCATATGGATTCATTCAAGTCGCTAACGAAGCCATGTGCAGGCCGATACGGAATCTAACTCAAATGCGTGGTTTCGACATAACGAAGCACGCGTTGGCATGCTTTGGAGGTGCAGGCCCTCAACATGCCTGTGCCATGGCAAGAGCGCTAGGAATATCCAAAGTTTATATCCATAGATATGGTGGAA
>JALLAX010000295.1:0-12783 GCA_036939555.1 Discostella stelligeroides
CAGTGTACTTGCCATTTTCCCCCATCGCTGGCCTTTATCTTCCAGGCTCAAGTCAGGCGATGCTTGCAGCTGGATTTACACCATCGGAGGCCAACACCAAATATATCCAGCGGAAGGTGGCATGAAGTCTCCCAGACAACACCCAAAGTGGAATGAAAGAAAATATTCCCATATCCAGCATCAACATTGCCACCGATGCCTCTGATACCTCTCCGCTAACCGATATGAGTGCATTCAATAATAGAAATTCGTCACCCTCGCCACCACGAAAGATGAAGAAGCAACGATTGAACTCCCATCAAACTCAGGATAAGCGGGAGGCTGCTTTAGTTGAGAAAGCGAGGTATTCAAAGGCGCATAAGGCAGCAACTATATTATATGACAAGGAAAGAGGCAAAGAAAATGGTTTGTCATTGAGGAAAGTAGTGCGCCAGATCAAAACAAAACACAAAGTTGGACCGAGTGCAACCACAATTCACCATTATGTTGTCGATCTTGGCCTGGTTGGAATGTCACCGCTTAAACCAGGCCCAGAAGGATACATCCCCGCTGATATGTACAAGGCACTATGTGCTGCATTTGGAAGCTTCATGCGTATCAACCAAATCAATGCATTAGGTGGGGACAACTGTCGAAGTAAAATGATTTCGGTCATTGCCGAGGCAACTAATCTCAGTATCTCCACATGCACTGATCTTCTACGACGCCTATGTCGTGATACCGCAATCGATATGAAAGCAAACAAAATGTCTTTTGCCGAGGAGAGGCGAGTGCGGTGGACAACATACAGTAATCTGCAACTGTGGTTCAATAGCTGGGAGAAGACTCTGCTCGAACTAGGATTCATGGAAACCGACGACTCGGGGAAGCTCCATATTCAAATGGAATTACTAAGGAATATACTCAATTTTGATGAGACCTGTTTGTCGCTTGATGGAAGCTCGATCAACAGGGGAGGTCGACCGGCAGCATACTATCATGACCCCCGATTACCACAAGTTGGGATATCCACCTCCAAGACATCACAGACAATAACAATGATAACTGGCAGTAACGCATGGGGTGAGGCGTTACCACCTCACTTTCAGTTCATGACAAGTGTGCAAACGGATGAAGGAGAACGAATTCGGAATGAATGTGTTTGTTACATGCGTAGAACGATTGGCACCTTCGGATTAGGTGAACAGAAGTCACTACCGGTCTCGCTTGGGATGAATGAGAAAGGTGGTATGGATGAGGAGGAATTTGCGAAATACATTCGCAATGCAATTATGCCGCTGTACCCAAATGCAGCACCAGAGAAAGGGAAGTGGGTGATATTAAAGTGTGACAGCGGTCCTGGTAGATTGAATCTGGATCTCCTGGCGGATCTTCGTACTTCTGGATTTGTTTTATTTCCTGGCGTGCCAAACACTACAGCGGTGACGCAAGAGACAGATCAGAATTACGGTCCATTCAAGATGCAATACTGCAAGAATCTCGATGTTGTTGTGGATGAAAGGATCAAGCAGAAACGAAGTACGTCACTTGCACCGTGGCAAGTTGGATTGATTGTGTTCGGTGGTGTGGATCCAGAGACGAATATCATTGTTGAGTCGGCGTTTGAACAAGGATTCTCGAGAGAGGGCTGCAAGCATGCATGGGAAAAGGTCGGTGCGGCGCCACTGACAAGAGCGTGCCTCACAAACAAGAAAGTTTGAAGATCACTTGGGGATGGAAGTGCTGAATACCAGCACCTGCTATTAAATATTCAGGACGCAAACGATGTTGCCACACATGCATTGACAGCTGGCGGATATAATGGCAATGCATTGAAGAGGACGATCATTGAGATCCCAACAACTCAGCAGATCACAGAGGAGCACAGTCAAGAACGGTATGAGGTTTTGGCCAAGGCGAACACACATGGAAAGTTATTCAGTGCAACAAATGGTACCCATCTGACGTCGGATGATGTTTTCATTGGTGCTGAGTTGTCAACTAGGGAGAAAGAGCAGAAGAGGCTACTAGCTGAGAAGAATCGACGACTACGACTATTGAAAGTTGAGGAGAAGGGAAAGATGGTATTGGAAACTAAGGGTGTAGATTGCACGAGTTGGAATAAGACTGAGTTAGATGCCGTATTGGCTTGGTATAATCCACCGAAGCATACCAAAATGACACAAGCGGAGAAGATGCAGGCTTGGAATAATATTCAGACGAAGGGCATCGCGCCACCAACTTGTGAGAGGTGGAGTGATGATGATGAAAGGGAATTGTTGGAGGCAAGCAAGACGGAGATAACAGTGGGTGATACAGCTCTTGGACGGGCACAAGCAAGAAAGAAGAATGAACTGAAACTCTCGGCATTGGCTATGATGGACGATGAATGGGCAGAAGTTGTTTCAGCTAGGCAGAGTGTTATGGATTCGTTGTTGGATACTACTACAACCGAGATGGATTCGTTGTTGGATACTACAGCTACAGCCGATGGGGAAGGAGATGCAGTTTAAAGTTTAATTGATGTTATTTGATGACATGTGTTAATCACGGGTGTCGCCCAGCGAGGGTCAAATTACAGCCGCTAGTAAAATAGTCGCCGACTGTCTAAATCAAATAATGACACCAAACCAACAGGGGAAGTTGTTGCCAGACATGTATAGAAGATAATTATTCACCTACGATTATTATAACGGCAACCATGTGGTAGTAACAAGCCGGCGGCCGCCACGGTCATGGTAATCCAGAAATCATGGGGAGTTCTCGAACAAAATCATAAAATTGTGATCTGGTACATTTCTACATAGGAAGACGTAAAAATCAAAGGTTCGTCCAAGAACCCCCCTTAAACTCGTACTCCTTCCAATTCATCCCACCTCACATATCACTTCTCCATTTTACAATTCCCATTGCACCCACAACCGCTATGACATGTTAATCCCTTTTTTAAGCACCCACATGTGCTTTTTGCTTTTCCTGCATCCCTTCTTGCATGAACAGCGGCCTTTCCTCGTGGGACTCGTTGACTGTATGGTAATATCATGGTATTTTGAATATGATATTCTTGGTAGTTTGTTTGACTTTTCGGAGTCGCGAAAAACTACCACATAGCCATACCTTACCACTTACTTATAAAACTCTACACCACAACTATACCACGGCCCACGGCCTACATAGGAATTAAAGAACAACAAATATCGCCCCCCAATTACAATTACATCGAAACCAATACCTCATTTGAACAAATTATCACATCATCCTAATCGGCAACAATCACGAGGGAGGACAACTCACTCCCACTATCGCAAAACAATATCACACCCCCCAGCGGCATCAAAATTGGCCGTGAAATGCCCTAGATCTACTCTCAGCTTCTCCAACTCTCCCCCTACGCATTCCCACGTACAACCAATACAAGGACAACTAGAACACCATTGCGTTTCAATTAACTGAACTGCAATCGTAAATACTTTACAAACTAATCTACACCTCACCATGTACACCACCAACAATGCTCTCTCCGTCCTAGCTACGTCGACCCCCAAGTCGGCACGCAAAGCTTCCGACATCTCCAAGTCGCCTCACCGTGAATTCAACGCTGCTGAGGAGGCATGGCCCTCCATCGAGGCTTCCAACCTCTGACTCTCTCATCACCCCCGCTGGCACCCAACGCAAATTGGACACCTTCTTTTTGCTTGCGAAACAGCCGCAGATTGCCTCACCACCCAAACTTCTCCCTCTTGGAGTCACGCGCCGAAGCGCTTCTAAATCGGTGGAAAAATCGAAAGAGGCAAACCTAGAAGTGACGGATGCAATCATGGCGGAAGCCCTGGCGGACACTGGGCATGGAAGCGGTAAAGTTAGGTCAGACCCTCCGGACGAGAACGAGAGTGAGCCCACTAAACACTAAATCGATGGCCACCAACGAAATGGACAGAGACGATGACTATGAACCTCCACTCTCCAACATCAAACTGCGTCCCAAATCCAAAAACACTGCCACCACAAAGTCCTCGGCAAAGAAACAACGCAAGTCCCTCCGTCCATTGGTGGAGTTTGAAGTAGTACCGACGCGTACTACCCTGGTGGTGGAGCCAGAAGAGGCACCTACCGCGCCCAGGGTTGACCATCCATTCCGCACGGTAGTGACAGCGACAGTCAGAGTGGACAAGGTCAAAGACACTCTCACCAACTTCATCCACAAGCTCACCAAAACCATCGACTTTCTCCGCACGCAAGTAGACAAGACCATTGCGATCGTCCCAAAATCGAAGGACATGGACTATGACCACATCATAGACAAACCATCGTTTCCCAGAGTAGTGTTCAAACTCAACCAAAGCTATTTCAACATTGAAACCAGAGGGGCATACATGGATGCCTCGAAAACCCAGAATGGACGTACCATCAAACTATCACTGGTACTTAGATCGTCATTGCAAATTGATCATCAACTGCTGGACGAAATTCGTTATGACACTCAGGACTTGCAAGTCAATTTCTGGTATAAACCACATCAAGAGGTGGACACTGTATCACGCCAGGTCTTCCTGGGTGCCCCAAACAACGCCAACAAAGATGAAGTCACAGAAATAATCACAAGCACTCTCCAACCACTCGAAAAACACCTCGTTGACACCGACCCATCAGTTTACCCTCCGCATATATTCAACCTCCCATGGCCAAAATTTGCTATTGTCAGTGAACAACCCACCGGTCAACCCTACGAGAAGCTGGAACTAGGGGCAGACGGCAAGCCAGTGCAAAAAGCCTACACTCCCCCTCCGACAGAACGCCGATCGCTACATATCATGTGCAAAAAGAGCGACTACGTTCGACTAGCCACCCTCGTCACGGTGGCGAAAGCAAAGAACATGTGGCTTAAAGTATTTGGGATGTGCTACCCAGTTGAGGCCCCAGACCAATCCTACTCGAAACAGCAGGGTCGGGACTACTTGAAGATGGTGGACGTCAACGAATCCGCTCAACTTAGCTATGGAACATACAGGATCTCCGGACTCACTGATCCAGGCAAGCAATCGGTCCTACGCCGTTCAATTGGCGAACCAATCACTGTATCAATCCGACAGTTGATGAGAATGATTACTACCCCCATGCCGTATAGTCAACGGCAAAGTGATACCAGGAGAACAGGTGTGGTAATGCGTACTTCTATCAGACAACGGAGCATACACAGGTTACTATGCTGGCCCAAACAAACGTCACCAAGCCTTTGCGTCAACATTTGCCAAGTGCCCAGCTGCACAAATCTACTTCTTTCTCTGTCGTCATGGCATTCTTCAACAGGATGTAGACAAGTTCGTCCGCAGCAACTTCAGCATGGCACAGCTGCGTCTCGTGAGCCAAGCAAAGTACAACAGCCGTACAGGGCTCGCCACAGTGCCAGTACAACCCGAAGAAGAGAATATCCTAGATGCAGCCAGACTGGACAACAGCCTGGGAGACTTAACTAAGCTCACAAAATGGGACTTTGAGGAAGATGAGGAGGAAACAGATGAATACACAGGACCCCAGAAAAAGGATCCCACCAGCTACAAGTTCGACTCTACTCAATCAGTGACCACTCTTATGCATGGCTCAGACAAGATTCACATTCCGTCCTCAGGGAAGACTGTCAAATTGGTCGCATTTGGTGCATCAGTATGCTCGATTGACACCCAGGAGAGCGAGGACGATGAGGATGACGGAAACGTGGCAGCACTAGCACTTGAGCCTATCACCAAACTGAGGAACGAAGAGGTACAATTCGACCTAACCTTTATGGAGCATGATGGTAGGAACGAAACGAATGAGGTAGAAGGAACAAACATGGACAACGAATCCAATGCAACATCTGAACAAGATAACACGGTTCAATCGGAAACGACAAAAATTCTGGAAACTCAGCGTAGGACCGCAGCAACGGACGCAGCCCTAGCGGCGGCCACAGTGGGGTTAGATCTAACGTCAGTGGCATCGGAAACGGACAAGGCAGAACTTTCCTTTGCAATTGTACTGGCAGGCAATGGACGAACTTTCCAGGAGATGTTCGACATTCTGGACAGCCTACTCAAAGAGACATAACTGTCCCCTGATGAAAGGAATTGGAGAACATTCGAAATCGGAACAGCCATGTTCCGACAGATATCCGGGCCCTCTTGTCAGCAGAAGCGACGGCAAATGAAGAAAGTGAATTCGATCTAGTGACAAAAATACGGAACTGGCTACGCCAGGCCGAGGATGAAGAGGCAGGCGAAGAACGTTACCGCAAACGGGAGTACGACAACGAAGGGTCAGTGCTTCCTCGACCAGAGGAGTATGGTGATGTGGAGCCCCAAGGATGTGGAACCAGCCCGATGATGACGTGCACAGACAGTGCCAGAACGTCACAATCGGCTGATAGCTCCACCGCTCGGCTTGGGGCGAGAACAGAATAGTCCGTAATGCACTCCTGTCCTCCGACGGGACGGGAGGAGGCGAATCTAGGTCGAACAATTTCATAACTCATTCTTCATCATCTGCTGCACATCATCTACATTCACAATGAAGGGCATCAGCTCAACGCAAGAGAGGCGCAGCATATTCGGACTTCATCAACTCCCAACAAGGCTGGAGGGCACGCCAAGTAGAAGACCCTCAGGAAGAGATTGAGGAGTGGTCCTTTGACAGACATATTGCCACTCTAGACTCCAGTGTAGTTAGAGGAAGTTTAGAATACCTGCAATCTCAGATGGCCAAGGCGTCCGTGCCAAAGGTCGGAAACCTTGCATCGGTGAGGCCAGAAGGCGTTTGGAGGTGGATGTACTGTCAGATCAACTCCTTCTCCGTGGGCGCGACTCGCGACATGAAAATACGCAAAGTGATCGCACTCATCGAAAAGTATGATGTCGACGGAGTGGTATTTTGCGAATCAGGTATCAACTGGAGTGTTGGTCCATCCTCCAGGGATCTCAAATCCTTCTTCGACCCGTACATGGACAGAGAATGTCGCACAGCCAGTGCACACAACGTACACGGACCGAAGGTGTCACCATTTCAACAAGGCGGCGTGTCCATCCTCCTCACCCACTCTATGCTCCAATATGCCAAACGACATACAGCGGACTTCCGTGGACTAGGGAGATGGACATCCTGGACATTATCACACAACCCGGATCACCGTACACGGGTAGTGGTCGCCTACAATCCAGGACACTTTCGAGCGGACTCAAAGACCGTATATCAACAACATATGACGTACATCCACACAAATCACCTCCAAACCACCCCGTACACACTATTCCTCTCAGACTTAGTTCGGCAACTAAAGACATGGATATCAGCCGGGGACAGAATTATTCTCTTTATCAATGCATGGTCCAATCTGCTGAGCACTAATGGGCATCAACATGACAGAAATCACCCACAAGTTCTGGGCTCCTGGCACAGAACCGCACACGCATATCTCAGGCTCGACAGCGATTGATGGGATTTTCACTACCCACAAACTTGAGATCTCAGGTCTACTAGAACTCTCTTTTGATGAAAGTGTCGGTGATCATCGGACAATGATAGTGGAAGTGACCACCATGTCGTCAATAGGTCGGTTCCAAGGAAATATTGTCTGACCAACGTCTCGACGACTCACAACAAAACAACCCTGGGTGATGGAGGCCTACAACAGGAGACTCAAACAACAGTACAAGAGTCACAGAATTCAAGAACGCCTCTCTCATCTACTATCAATAACATCCTCAACGGAGAGGAGCGCCATCAGCCAACAGACAACAGCCCGGATTCATATCATCCACAACAAAATGGACGAGTACAAGAGGAACGCAGAATCGAAGTGTCGCAAGGTCACCAAACCAACTCTTCCCTACAGCCCAACAGCATCCTTTTGGTATGACCAAATTCACGCATAGAACACTGATCCGAATCAAGTCGGGAGCAGCCGGCCCAGGAACAGACGTAAGCAGGGCAATTAGAACAGCACTCAGGAAGCACATACCGACACCCCGCCAACGATAGCTCAATGCTGGGACGGGATCAAGGCAGCCAGACTACACCAGAAGAATATACTTGCGCACACGGCCAATGGCAAACGCAAGAAATATCTGGCCCATCAGGTGAAATCAACGGCAGTGCGAGGAGATGCGATAACGGAGAAAGCGATCCACCAACGGATGCGGAACAAACACGACAGGAGCGTATGGAAAAGAATCAAACGGGTGACCAACACCTCCACAAGTCGGGCGTGCATGGAAGTGCAAGTTAAACAAGGCTCACAAACCTTCTCCTTCACATCAAAACCGGAGATAGAACATGCCATCCAACACGAGATTAAATCAAGATTTTCACTAGGAAACTCAGCCCCGATTTCCAAGACGTTACTCGGCGAGGACCTTAAGTATCTGTCGAATGCAGCAGTGGCTTTTTCCATCATAGAAGGAACTTATCTGATTCCGGAGGATCTAGATGACGCAACTACCTTCATTCTCAAAGAGATTGGCATAATGGGAAAAAGAGTCCTCGACGGCGAGCACTTCCCTCAGTTAACAATTACCGGCGCCGACTACAGCTGCTACCACAAACGGCTTCGAGAAGCTACATCGTCGTCTCCCTCCGGATTTCATCATGGACACGGCAAATCAGCTGCTCACTCACCAATCCTGGCCGAAACATACGCAACACAAATGAACCTAATCATCCAAAGCAGAGTTCATCCAATCAGATGGGGAACGGCTCTGCAGGTATTACTGGAAAAAGTCACAGGAGTATGTCTAGTTGAGAAACTACGATCGATACAACTATATGAAGCAGACCTGAACTGGTTCATGAAGTTCATTTTCAACGATGGCGCAATGAAAGCTCTCCAGGCAGCAGAATACCTACCAGAGGAACATTATAGTCGGAAGCAGAGCACAGCAGAGGACGCATGCCTGGACAAGACGTTGACCTTTGACATTTCCAGACAGACTCACACACCGATGGCCATCATGTCAGTGGATGCGGCCCAATGCTACGACCGAGATCACCATGGCCTAATGTCCTTAGTTTGGCTGGCTTTAATCCGAGACCTTCCAGCAGTCCAGATACTGCTATCATGCTTAGGCGACATGAAGATATACACACGAACTGGATATGGTGACTCAGAGAATTTTTTCGGAGGCTATGGAAACTCCCCAGCATGCGGCCTGGGTCAGGGAAGCAAAGCAGCTCCGTCTTCCTGGATCCAATTAAGTTCCATCTTTGTCAAAATATATAAAGAAAAAGGCTTTGGAGCAATGCTCGAGGATCCGGTTACCAAGGCATTCATACATTCGATTGGGTGCATGTTTGTGGATGACACTGATCTTTACGTACTTGAGGGCAAACTACACACTGCCCTAGAGGTTTATAGGACGGCACAACAAGCAATCTCACTCTGGTCATCACTCCTAGCAGCATCCGGAGGGGCAATTAAAGCGGAAAAGAGCTTCTGGTGTCTGCTGGACTATGTGTGTAAGGACGGGATGTGGGTGAACGCGCAAATGACAACTTACCCATTGACGATCAACCTTGATGGGACGGACGAGATCATCGCTCAACGTGAAATGTCAGACGCAGACAAAACATTGGGAGTTTCCCATTGCCCCGCCGGCGGCCATGCAAGGCACCTTTGTAAGATCCGGGATGACACCCTTGTATGGCTCGGTCAGATGAAGAACGGTAACCTCCCACCAGCACTAGTATGGCTATCCTACAGACGACAACTCACGAAGCGAATAACGTACGCTCTGGGCACCCTGTCCAACTCAGCAGCGGCAGCAGAAGAATGCCTACGTGACGTTGATTACGCACTTCTGCCACTTCTCAATGTCAACAGGCACATGCGGACAGGATGGAGACAACTGCATCAAACATTTGGCGGTATCGGCCTTCTCCATCTGCCAACAGAACAACTGATAGGTAGGCTGAATATTCTACAACAACATTATGCGTCCAGGTCGACTATTGGACTCAAGTTATCATGCTCTCTACACTGGCTACAAGTACAATTGGGCCATGACGATAACCCATTACTCCTTGATTATGCCACATGGGAAAAACTAACGTGCAGATCATGGTGGGTAGAGCTCTGGCACTCTCTGCACAACTCATCAGTTCAAATCTCGCTTCAGCATAGTCGACAACCTTGCCCCCGCAGAAATGATAGTACGATAATGGCAACTTTGATGCTCCACAACCTTCCGGAGAACACACTGATCCGTATGAACAGATGTCGCAATTACCTCCAAGTACTATTCATGTCAGAGATCTGCTCGGCCGATGGCAGATACATCGATCGACAGTTCCTCAGCGCCACGACCTCCCCCGTAGAATCGGACCTGTCCTTCCCAAGAGAGCAGCCGACCCATCGCGACTGGCAAACGTGGAGATCTACATGGGCAAGCATCACCTCAAACTCAGGCAAACTTTCAGTAGGCCTGGGTGACTGGATAAACAAGCCACCATCAATCTGGAGATGGATTCTTCTTCCACTCACCAACCAAGTCGCGTACATCAGTCGCGACATCACACATCTCTTCGACTGCAAGACCCACTCTCAAACAAGGTCAGGAGACAAATAC
This sequence comes from Discostella stelligeroides, assembly GCA_036939555.1. Lineage (NCBI taxonomy): Eukaryota > Bacillariophyta > Thalassiosirophyceae > Thalassiosirales > Thalassiosiraceae > Discostella > Discostella stelligeroides. The sequence goes on from JALLAX010000295.1 coordinate 10,572, forward strand.
GCATACGGCTACTTGACAACGGAAAGCGTCAGTGGCATACCAGTATCAATAATCCTCAGCTCTTCCATGGAGACTAAATGTGTCTCAATCCTCTCTCGCAGCAAAAATAAGATTCCGTCAACACTCAGCGAATCGGATGCGTTCTGGGGATCTCTACGAGCAGGGGGAGGAGAATGGATGTGGGAACATTTTCATTTCGATGACCCTAACGACACCTCAGTGGATTGGATTGTACGTTCGGTTGCAGCGAACACGTCTCTTTGGGTCACGGACGGATCACATTTTGCACAACAAGGACCATACATCAGCGGAGCTGGCTGGGTAGTCACCATTACTGTATCGAAGAAAAAGATGGCATGCTCCTTTGTCGAACACTCTCCAGATGCCTCATCTTACTGTGCAGAGACTCTTGGGCTTTACTCGATCCACGTGTTTATTAAAGCATTACACGGCCACTACCGGATGGGGACAACTTCGGTGGAAATATGTTGTGACAATGATGTGGCACTAAAAGAAGCACAGGGCAGGAAGCTCGGGAAAAGTCATGCGCTGACGTCTTCCGCGGAATTTGGAGAATAGTCCAAGAGTTGGCTGCAATTCAATGGAACTACACATGGGTCAAGGCACATATGGACGACATCTTGGAGTGGTCCAAACTTACCTACGCACAACAAATGAACGTACTCTGCGATGATCTCGCCAAAGATGCAGCAGAAACGGCAATAGCTACGCATCCTGCATTCTACCTTCCTTCAACTCAGCAACTTCTTCCCCACGAACACATTGCGGTGTATGTGGATTCCTATAAACAAACGTCGGACCCAGCAGCATCAATTCGGTACTCTTGCAGTAAAAATCTGGCCCAACGCTTCTTGACAAAGGAAATGGGATGGTCGATGCAACAGTTTGAGTTCGTAGACTGGGATAGCCTCAACGGAAGTATACAGTCTAAACCCAAAGGATTCCGAACATGGCTTGCTAAACAACATTCAAATTTCTGTGCAACAGGACGGCAGATGAAAAGATGGTACAACGCAGAAGATAGTAGCTGCCCCAGTTGCGGCAAACCAGACAAGAATGCAGACCACCTCTGCAGATGTAAGAGCGAGGACCGACAAAAACTGTTAAGCGACTGCACGGTGGACTTGGTACGGTGGATGTCGATTGGAGAAAACACTCACCCAGATATTATTCAGTGGGTGGAAAGCTACATTCTTGGGCAGGGAGACTTCCCACCCATATTCGACCACTCACCGTCAACGATCATGGAACTGGTGCAGGAACAACGGGAGATAGGATGGAGGAACTTTATGGAAGGACGCATCAGCAAACAATTCCTAAGAGTACAGTTCTGCCATTTGATACACGCCAACGCAAGGATAACAGCAGAGGCATGGACACGGACCTTCATATCAAAAGTCCTACATATCACACACTCGCAATGGATATTCAGGAATTTCATGCTCCATGGGAAAATACACGGACTATTGAGGATGAAGGAACAGGATGCCGTCCTTCTTCACATCGAGGAACTGATGCTCTCTGACAAAAACGACTTGCCCGAAGAAAGCAGATTCTTGTTGGAATTTGATCTCGGTCGTATGAAACGAGCAGACTACGAAATGCAATGCTACTGGACTTCTGCGGTAAGAGCAGCTAGAGAGGCAAGACTCATGGACCAAGTCACTGGCTCACAACCCACCAGGGGCACCAACAAACTGACCAGGCCAAGACGCACCCGAGGGCAACCCTCACCTCCACCTCAACTTGACCCACCACTCGAGATGAATGTTCCAAGACAGAGACCATCGCCATCCATCCTCTATGCAATGGAAGAAGCCTCTAACAGGGCTCGCAAACCAGACTGAACTTGCAGTAGAATGGATTGCACCGAGGGAGCAAGTAATCCCTGTTTCCGACTCACGCAGTTGAAGATCATACCGATGTCGCCTCAGGCGACCTTGCTGTGTGTAAACACGGCAATGAAAAAGATCCTAGTGTCTTAACCAGGTCCTGTAGATGGTTAAATTTAATATGTATTTATTTATTTATTCTTGGTAGTTTGTCATATTGGTATGACCCATTGATGACTGCCTCACGTACCTCTTGGAGCTTCGTTGTTATGACTGCTTTATCACCAGCAAGAGCAACAACTCTGTATTGATCGTTTGGCACCCAGAAGTCCTTGCTAGATCCGGACGAAGTTATTATC